>JAGVSP010000405.1:0-90030 GCA_022494985.1 Micrasema minimum | reverse complement strand
GTTTCATTGTTCTGATGAACAAAGAGGGCACGTTGTAGAGCTTGACAGCATAATACTCATACTCCCTCTGTCCATAAATTGTGGGTGTCTTTACTTGTTTCAATTTTTTCTGCGTTTTGGATCGTGTGGCTCTGGGAGAGGAGTTTACAGGATCAATTGCAGGGTAGGGATGGTGCAGGGTTGTATCTAAATAATTGTGAGTGTGTGTACGTTAAGATTTTTTTAGTGTAAAGATGTTTAGGTATCATTGTCAGAAATTTCGTAAGATGTATGCGTATACTGTAGGTTATGAATTTCTGAGTAACATTATCGCCATGTACTAAAGTGTTGTTCGCACCACCCCATCTAATAATACCATAATCCAAAATGGACTGATATAAAGCAAAATATATTCGTTTTACTTAATTTATATTTAAGATGCTACAAATTACTGTAAATTTTTTGGTAATATTTTGAGTTTGTAGATTCCACTTAAGGTTTTACCTTTAATAATTTCGTGTTTAGTGTTTTCTACCAATGGTAGTTCTGTAGGTACAATTACATTTATGTAAACATCAATTTTTGAAGAAAGATACAGCGTTTTAAGCGTTCAAAACAAATGTTTTGAAAATCGAGAAATTCTAAATTTTTCACGAATTCCTAAATAATAATATACTACTCATGTATATAAAAAGAAAACACAACACTTAAGGCGCTTGACGTGAAAAAATAGGGTATTATTTCTGCATACAATTGCTTGTTTTTAAATAGGTAGGTGCGGAATAGTATTCCAAACGTTTTAGATACTATTTTCATAATTTTTACTACATTCATAAGCCAGTAGAAGAAGTAAAATTTGTGCCAGATTTACTGTCATTTTAAAATCTTGTCGGTGTAAAGTCGGCCACATACAAAGAGAATCCCGAGTGTGTTTGATCGGGAAATTGAAGTGTGCTTAGTAACTCATCAACTGTGAACTGAAATTTGCGAAATTGCAATAATTACGTAAAAAATTTATGGATGTACAGTTTAAGAACACAAAAAGACTGCGCCTGCGTTACTTTATACAAATGATGTTTCTTATGGCTAATATTATGGATATGTAAAATAAAGGTGCAATATGAAATAATTATTCAAATGTTTTTCTTACATAAAAATATTTCGTATGTGATATCTTGGACTGGCTCTGAAGCGTAAGATTGATCCTTGCTTTTATGTAGTAAATGATTGAAATAAACTGTGGTGTACCAATGCAGTGCCCTATGCATCATTGGGCGTGGATAAGGTGGTGCTAATATGAATGTATATGGTAACTATAATGTTTCTTATTGCTATGCTAAAATATTAGTAAAATAATTCTCTTCATATTATGTATTATGTACATATTACATATAATCTTAACTCACGACCTAGGACGAACATTTATTAAATAAGTCTTCTATGCACTAAATGTACTATTCGTATTTGTAATATAAAATAGTTCTAATAATAATTAGTAACAGTCTAAGTGCCTCAGTAAAATAGAGAAATAAAATAGATAAATATAAGTGTCTTGCTAAAACAGCAGGTTCCAGTAAATAATTAGTTTTCTCGTTATCTTGTACAACAATAAATTCCTTTTAAAGGTGACTTACAATTCACCATTTTTCACTTCAAACAATATGAACCATTTAAAGAAAGGTCATAGGTCATAGTAGAAGCTAAACCCCTCTTTACAATAGGAGATTATTTCTGACATGTTTTGCTTTTTAACACCCAAAGTTTTTTATAAAAAATCTTGTGATTAAGGTATTGCTATACCTACGCAACCTATGTATACCTACCTATGCTTCCGAATAATATAATAAATTATTTTATTTTTTAACTGCACATAAATAGTCATTATTGCCAATAAATCATCATTCCATATGAAAATATTAAAAAAATATATCAACATAAAATATACTTACTCATATTAATTGCATGAAATAGAATTACGAATATATCGTGGGTATACTGGTAAAAAACGCTAACTCGAAAATATGCTGTTTGGATTTAATGATGTAGTATTGTTAAGTTTTTAAAGCTCTACAATCGGCAGAAAAACAAATTTTGGATAACTTATAAAGCGCCTTTTTTGAAGTACCTAACCTAAAATCATATTTCTTTCTTTCTCTAAAATAAAAAGGAAATACTGCTATTAACAATAAAAGTTTTCTAAGTATGAAAATTAATTACATGTTTGTAAAAAATTAGAAATAATTAAAGTTTCAACTCATAATGCAATAGAATAAAAAAAAAAAAAAAAAATTGGAAAAAAAAACTTAAATGCTTGATTTCTCAAAACAGGTATATTAGAGATAACTTTTTTTGCCAGTATACCCACGATATATTTTTTATAGCACTGGTGACTAGCCGGTCGATAGCAACGCGATTTGGTACCAAGCATAGATTTTCACCAGTTATAATAAATCAAAACGTGACGATTATCAAAAAAAAACTGTAATTTAATTAAAAGTTGTAGAGATTGAACTTACGTTATAAAAATCTTCGTTATATGAATCGACATCATATTTATTTGGAGTTGAATGTAAATTGCACAAATTTCTATAAAAAATCGATTTTTGCCAATGTTTTCTTTATGGATAGTAATATTTTGACTAAACAAATTATATTTGATAACAATTTTTCGTAAAAAGATCAAATTTTTACTCAATTTTTGACTCCAAGTATGATGAAGTTTTACCAGTTTCCCGTATGTACTCGTATGTAGTTACATCGAGTCTTGTTACACGATGTATAAAGGAAGCTCCCTTTCGTGTTTGATAAGATATATACATGGTGGTACAAAACTCGTTTTACAACCCGAAAACCGGTAAATCTACATCATTTTTGAGTCGAATGTGTAATATTATGACTTTTTAATCTGAGCTTTAAAAAAAATTATTTTTTTCTCAGTTTAAGTAAAATTTCACAAATTTATATTGAAATGCTGTTTTTGATTTTGTTTTATTTGTGGATAGTATTTATTTGACTAAATACAAGATATTTGAGAAAAAATTACAAAAAAAAAAATCAACTTCGTACTGGATTTTCTCGAAAACTAAAGGCCAAATCAAAAAAAAAATTTTAAAAAAATCGACTTCAATTATTATGTACATTCACTGGCTTTACGCTTGTACATCAAATTTTGTTACATCCTGTATAAAGTTATACACATTGATAACGCCACGCACTTATATAGTTTAATTAATTACACACACACTTTTTTTATATTTAATTCCCCCGCACCTCCCGCTACCTCGATCCCGTCCAGGCCTTCCTCATTCCGCGCCAGTAGTGATTTGTTCCTCACCGCATACCGGCCGCACAAACCATCCCTATCGGCAATTTGTCTTAAAAAACAATTATTGATCATCAGCCAGAAAGTGCATCAGTGTTCCCGTTGTTGTGCGCCCGCTGGAAGAAGAACAACCACCTATCAAAGGTAGGACACTTCACTATCTGGACGCGAATCCTCGAACCTCACCTGGGACTGAGCCATCCTCAAATCCTCCACACATTTTAAAAGTAAAATAACGACAAGCCTTTTAAAAACGGCAAATTTCTAAAAAATTCAAATGCGGCGCCATTGTCATATTATATCGGTAAAAAATAAAAGACAGTAAATTTAGATAACCGGTCTATTGGGAGTGAAAAGTTGATCGTGGGTCCGACAAAGTTGACCACCTCTGATATAGATATATATATAATATGTATAATGTAAGTAGGTACTAGCTTTTTTATAGAGAGAAAGTTATAGGGTCTAACGTTTGAAGCCATAAAATATGGCAATGCGCAATATTAAATGACGAGCTGAAGTAATAAATTGATGGGATTAGAAGAAATAATTTGATTAAATAAATCGGAAAAAGATTGATGAGAACTTCGGAGAAGTAAATGAATGATTCAGTGCAGTGCAGATTTGACTTTCAAATGCTCTAATTGGAATAATAATTAGTCTATTGTTTAATTAAGAAAAATATATTATAACAGAAATAGAATTTACATGTCTTTACGAAATAATTCATTTAAGTGTATGTAGGTATTTTATACGCAAAATCAAATAATTTAAAAATGATGACTTATCTCTTTAAATTCTCTCATTCCCAGGATGCGTAATTGCTGTAATCTGCTCAAGTTACAGATTATATTATAGTCTTCTGCTAAGGCCTTAGGTTAAACAATCTTTAATTGTAAAGCGTCCTTGAGGTGAATTTTCACGAAAATAGCGCTTATGAGTTAGCCGATTATCATTATTATGTAAAAATACCAGATGTAGGTATTAAGTAAAATACTTATGAGAACATAAACATTATTTTTTATAAGTTTGTGAATTATTCGTAAGTCATTCAATAGTTTATTCAATATCTTATCATGTGTTTACTTATTCATTTTATTTCATCATCATCATTTCAGCCCGTTGAGGTCCACTGCTGGACATAGGCCTCCCCCTACCGTCTCCACTCCTCCCGATTCTGCGCCGCCCCCATCCACTGTCTTCCAGCAGACTTCCTGATGTCGTCCACCCATCTCATCGGTGGACGTCCTTGAGGCCTCTGGTTTCTCGGTCTCCACACCAGAACGCGTTTCGTCCATCTGTCGTCCGTCATTCTGGCTACGTGACCGGCCCATTTCCACTTCAACATCAATTTCGCTCCACCACGTCGCAGACCTTTGTCTGGCGTCGGATCCAATCGTTCCTTTTTCGGTCTCTTAATGTTATTCCAAGCATAATTCTCTCCATGCTCCTGTGTGCAACTTGCAACTTATGGGAGGATTGCTTGTTCAGAGTCATTGTTTCCGCGCCATAAAGTAAGGACGGGCAGAATGCATTGGTTGAACACTCGAGTCTTGGGTGAGTTGGGGATGGAGCTTCGGAATGTGGAATTTAGCTTCATTTTATTTACATAATATTATACATGTAAACAGGAACACACAAGAAAATATAATGGCAAAACATGATACCGATGTAAAATGGACATGTAACCATTAACTGATCCTACCAAGTCACTTGTCTTGATAATAACAATATGAGATATTTAATTAATTAATTTATAAACGAAAAATATTACAAAATAGTTAAAGAAATAAATTTGTCCTCTGCGATGAGCTAGTGACATTTATTTGTACGTCTTTCATGTCATGTTCAACACCACTTTGTAAATTGAAAAACGAACATAGTATTAGTATCAATGAAAAACAAATGAAACATTCATATATTATGTATTCCACATATGGAATAATATCTCATTCATTTGAATATTAGCAGAACCGTCAGCGATTCACATTCGACGTGGTTCCATTCAACAAATATTCAATTTGGGTAACATTTTCCATTCACAAGAAAGCCAGACCTTGTGCGGTAAAAAAAACCCTCACGTTTCAGGCCCATAGACACGTTCAAACCACCATTTAAGTCAACCCGGGTAGAAACGTTACTTTTTTATCGCTGCATTTAAATTCCCGGGATTGAATGCGATTTTCCTTTGACTGAGAGGATTGGTGGTGTAGATGAGTCAAATGAAATAATAGATAATACAAGTACCTATTTGTTTTGTAGTGATGTTAGGCAACTGTAATTTCCACGGTTTTGTGTAGAGCTTTTAACTGAGAGCTTTTATTTTATAATATTGACACCAAAATAATGAATTTTTACATCAAAGTAACCGTTTTTATGATCACATATGTACATACACATTTTACAGAGTACAAACTTCACGATGTAACTCCAGTCGCGTATTTCTAATATACGAGTACTACAGTGTAAAACTAAGGTAGGTACAAAAAGTTAAAAAAATACATATTATTTTGTGTAAATTTTTTTAATTTGTCCTTGTCACAAGTGCATCGCCCCCGGGTCCCTCGTCACAAAGTACTTCGACCACGGGCCCCTTATCACAAGGTGCTTCGCCTTAGTGTAAAGTATAGTTTAGAATGTCCTATAGGTGCAAAATATTACTCTAACTCTAAACTATACACGAGGACAACACCAATATCAATGTATGTTTTAGAGTAACTGTTTTAGAGTAATAGTACGTCTTAACCATACATGAGTGCACCTTATGAGTGTGCTGTAGTCCTGTATACATTATAAATACGCGCCCTATTCTAAACTAAAAAAAATTGATGGTGATTTTTTTTAAACAATCATTTTTCATTAGTAGTTTTTAACAAAAGTGTGTTTCATTTCATAATTATAGAAAACTACAAAATGAGTGCTACAAACATTGAGTTAATCATTTTTCATGTTTACGTGTATTAGATTTATTACATTGTAAGGTGAATTAAAATTTAAAAATATTGAATGTAGGTATACACATATATTATAGAAATTAAGTTTTCGTGCCATTTTCTATACCGCGTTCCGATAAATTAAATTCTGCAGGTCGTATTAAATTTTAATTAAACGGAGCGTAACCATACTTCAACTACTCAAGCTCGCTTCTCTCTCTCAGTCTCTCACTTGAACTCTATGATGAAGTAGGATGGGGCGGAGTGGCTAACATTATCCCCAATCCGAGCTGTTAAGACGCCGCGCTGGTGAAAGCTTGGCGTAAGGCTGTATCGCGCTTCCCCTCCGAAGCCTTTTAAAACTTTAAGTACCCAAAGCTTCGCTGTAGGTATACAAACGGAAGACTCACTGATCCGGAAGGGTTTTATGCGATGCCTTACAATGCATCAGATGCACTTGTATAAAGACGTAAACACATAAATAAATAAATTTAAAAAGAGTACTCTTTTTTACAATTTCTTGGTTCTTATGTAACAGATACTTAACTGTTTATCTACCCTATTAACGATCCATGAGTTTGGTAGCTGCAACGAATATTGTGGTGAAGTCTCTTTATTTATTTATTTATAAAATTGATTTTCAACCCATACTAAATGAACGCCGATTAAACTATTTGGCAACTACATCTATATATTTATTATATTTTTATTTTTTATTTACGGAAAAACAACAGTTTTTTTGGAACTACAACAATCAATTAGTATATTTTTTGAAGATAATTGTATATGTATGTATGAATAAAATTATAGTTTTTCACAAATATGAAATGAATGCTAAGTAATACAACTTTTAGGAAATAAAAAATAAGAAAATTTAAAATTAGAAACGAAAAAAAAAGAAAACGACTGCAGGGAAGGTAAGGGTCGGTTAGGTAAGGGAAAAAGGAGAAGGATGAGAAACATACAATTATTACTTAACACACTTATTTTTTAAAAATAAATAAATACATGTAATAATATCACTTTACAACTTCAAACAGTTTCTTTTTTATATGTTTTATGTTTTTTGTCAAATATATCTAAATGAGGGGCAATATTTGTTAAACATGGAACAACTACGATAAATAAGTGAGTTTTGAATATAATTATTTCTGGGGAATGGGTTATAAAATAGGTTTGTTGGTCGTGTAAATCTGACAGGACAGTTGATGGAAATATTCTCCAGCAGATAAGGACCACTTATTTGATTATTTCGAATTTTGAACAGAAAAGATAGGTCGGAAATATTCCTACTATATGTATTCAAAGTAACAAACTGGTACTTAAAACTATTATTTATTTGTACGAGTATCTTAATAAATGCAAAAAAAAAACACAATTTATAGTAATGCCCGCTGTATACGGGACCGTTTCTTGTTCAGAAAAACTACACAGTTTCTTGTTCAGAAAACTGTGCAGTCTGTCAAACTTCTGTCAAAAGACACGCTAAATATGTGTATTTTTGAAACGCGATTGTAAGTTATTATCGTATGTTTGCTCTCAGGAAATTGTATATTTAGCTAATAATGTAAATAATGTTATTGGTTTTTTACGTATATTTAAAAGCATACAATAAACCAATGTCTACTTAAACGTTTTACATAAAAAACATTAACTGTCATGTCAGCTTAAATCGTTGTTCAACAGTTTTCGTTGTATACGGGACAGTTTTCAGACTGCATAGAAAACTGCGCAGAAAAAATGTCCCGTATATAGCGGGCTTAAGAGAGTGAAATTGAAATACGGACACTATTGTTTTAGCAAAACTGTATCGGATATCGTATTTATTGTTTCACAGATGTCACACGTAGTCAACAAAACAAATGACCCAGGAAATATATCACCACTGACATAAATTCGTTACAAGCAACTATTTCTCATACTCAAGTGTGAGAATATTACAAGGTAAAAATGGTCATGCGAACTTCTTACTACCTTTCTACTAACTTCCATATATTTCGCAGCTTGTCTCAGTGCTACGAAAGCGACTTATAAAACAATTCTGGGGCCACTTTTCTCAACTAAAATACCAATGTTCTGTTGAGTGTGTCGTAGATAAAGTTAATAGCCTAACTCTCGATGATGCCGAAAGGCTTAAGTGAGACATTTTTCTTCTTATTTTGATTCTTTTTAGTTTTGTAGAACGTCTAAGAGAAATTCCTTGACAAACAAGTAACGTTTGTTACATAAAATAACGTGAGTACTTTTTTCGATAATTGACCTGAAATATTTGCAAGAAACTAATGTTTTCATTTTGCTATTTTAATATAAAACATCATCTCAGAAGGAGATCAGAAGATGCATGAATGTAGAGGAAGTAAGGGAAGTGTGCCAGGACAGTGGTGTGGTGTTCTATCCTCTCTGCCTACCCTTTCTGAGAAATGGCGTGATGGTTAGTTAGTTAGTTAGTTATCTCAGAAATGAAAAATCATCTTTCTTGGACTTGGTGATCCAAACAAACATTATAAAAAAACATTTGTATTGAGAGTAGGTGCTTGTTGCTTAATAATTGATTTGCTTGTATTAATAGAAATACGTAATATGTTAACTTGTCAAAAGCCCTTTTTTTTAGCCTCTAAATAATTACGTAAAAATATAATTCAAAGAAGAAAGCTACGCGTATAAACTTGATTATAATATCCGTTATTTATTTATTTATTCTTTTTTTAATGTTATACACACAGAGCTATGTAGGTATATTGAATTAAGATTAATATTTCAAAGCAATATAAATAGCATAGCACCAATGCACGTGCACAACATAATGTATAAAATAAATTTCTGAGGACATCAAGAGTGAGAAAACAAGTATTTTAAATGTTTATGTTGTATTGTGGGAGAAAAAATATTTATTAAAAGAAATTATACGAAATTTATGGAAATCAATAAAGATCTGAGTTTTACGAAAAAAAAAAATAGGGAGACTCAAATAACTTTTAGACTGACCTTATAACAAATTTCAAGACATATTTTAAAAACTTTATCAAACTTTTAGCAGAAGACACTTGATTGATTAAGCTTGAACACGGTAGAGTACGAAGCTAAGGATGGTTCTCTAGCTTTCCGCTGAGTGTCGTGGCAGGAATTATATTGATGATTATTTCTAACGATAATTACAGCTCGGTAAACTTAAGATGAATTGATCCTTAAATTTTGTTTGTCCATTAGTGAAAAGTTAGTTTAGCCAGCGAAATCATTAAGAATCAGAACTTAAATTACATTAATCATGAATAACGATTAGTAGTTAAATTGGTAGAACAAAGTAACTTTCCTATCACTGACCCATTGAAAATTTGGTTTACATTAATAGATATTGTCAAAACTGACCATATTTTGGATATATTTGATCTGAATTTGGTACTAGCAAAAGAAGAAGTGGATGAAATTAAATCGAAAAGCCTCAGATTACGACGAAAACTACCGTATCGTTACTTTGAAATTAATATTATTTACATTCAACTGACTTACATGCATTTTAAAGAAATTTTCCTCTCGTGAGAAATCCAACACCACTCCATTCCTAATTATTGTGAAGGGTATTTTTCTTAGAAAGTTGTAAACATCAAATAATACGGCATTTTGCTGAAATTTTACTTTGCAAATAAGGTAAAAAATTTCAAGGAATATTTTATTGAAATTTTTCCCCAAGACAAAATACCCCTCTATTGTAGGACTTTGATTATGAAGTACATTTTTTAACTTTGTGTGTGAATTGATCTAATCTAGACTTCAAAAACGTAGCACAATGTCACCTTTTGAAGTCATCTTTTAAAATTTGAAAAAATACCGTGGTGTTCGGTTGCTTTGCCTTATCACGCTTTCAAAAGAAAATTCAGATTACATCGTTCCTATTCACGAAAGGCAATGTTTCTTACTAAGTAATGGAATGTTTTCTTGGGAAATAATCTAAAACTATTATTAACCAACCAGACAGACGTTGGGACTAGCGAGAGAGAAAATATTATTGTCTTATCGTCCTTTGTCTTAACTTAAAGAATAAATTCAAAATATAATCCCATTTACAAACACAAAAAAAAAACTTTACAATAAACGGTGGCTTGCAAGAATACAAAATATTTTTAAATTTAATATTAGCGATTAACTTTCATAGATTGTAGGAAAATAGTTTATTTATTTTTTTATATTTTAATGTTTTACACACAGTGCTATGTTTAGTACAAATTAATAAAGAATTTTCAAATTGAGGTAACATATAGAACATAACACCAATTACGTTGACAACACAATGTACAAGACAAATTTCTAAAGACGTGAAGTGAGCAAACAGTGGTTATGTTATGTCACGTGTATGTGTGTTGTTATATGTGTGTGGAGTGTGGTGTATGTGTTGGGAAATCTGAATATTTAATACTCGTAATAAGCTTATAATGTTCAAACTGTTTATATAGGAAGGAGTATAACTAATAATTGTCATAGACAGTCACATAATTGGAGACAGCATTCTATTTTTTATACTGTAAGAATATTGGGTAATATTTTCATAGACTAGGAATATTCATCATCATCATCATTCCATATCCTCCCCCTACCATCCATAAACTGCCTCTAAGCCAAGCGATCGGCCGTCAGTTCCCGTGCATCCTCCCAAGTGAGGTCCACGTCCCGCAGCTCTTACAGTCAACATTGGATGTCCAGGACGCCGAGAACCGTAAGAATGCTAACAATTTTTCACAGACAAGAGGAATATAAGCTTATAATTATATTCACAGACGTATTCAATACTTTAAGTTTATTAAACATGTATTATATTTTTATGGGTGAGTTTTAATTACATTGAGACAAGATAATAACGAGAGAGTAAACTGTTTTTTACTTATCCAAAACCTCATGTTGTACGGAATTTATTTACGGAATTTATATTTTAGAATGGTGCAAATTCGGAATATTTTCCTCATCCCATTATGATAGCCGAAATATATTCGAAGTGTTAACTATCTCTAACTTATTGAAAGCAGGTACCTAACCGTAGAGACGAGAGTAAGTACAAACAGTATGAAATATGTATTATATGGAGTACCATAAATAAAATATTGCGAGAAAATACCGCATGCCGTAAAAACTGCTCAAATGCAATAAAATAGCCATCAAATGCCAGAAATAACACGTGAAGATTTACTACACGCAAAAGTTTATTACTTTTATTAAAAGGATGTCATAAAATTGCAAAAGCTGTATTAAAGGAATATATTTTTTTACATTTTTTTCGTATTTATGATGAGCTTACAAGAAAATTAATTCATCATGGAAAGCAGTGCTTAGGGGTTGATTTTTAAATATCGGTAGGCTTACTGAGAAAGCTCAAAAAGTGCGTGAGTGTCTTTTGATTGATAAAGAAGTAGGATGATTCGCATTTCTGTTAATTACACAAAACATTTTGTATAACAGAAAAATATTAAAAAAATTAACTTTTGTTTTTCATTCGCAAATGATGTTTTATCTGGGGCGGTGGTTATGGTTTAGTTCTTATGGTCTATAAATAAATTATTACTTTACGTATTATTTGTATAATTCATACATTATAATGACATTTTTATGAACATTATAATGACATTTTTATGAGTTTGCAAAAATGTGATCTGTACGTAATATTATTTTTCAACAAAATAATTATTACGATTACAATTACAACGCAATTTAAGACTTACTTCTGTACCTAATGATGCATAGGGCACTGTTTTGGTACACTAATTGCAGTGTACTTTGATCATTTATTACATGAAGGCAAGGCAGTCTTACGCTTCACAATCAGTCCACGGTATCACATAAAATATATTATGTGGAAAACCTCATAACAAAATATTTCATGTTGAACCCCGTCGGTCGGAGATCGAATCTGCGATCTCTTGCACGGTAGCCCAACTCGCTAACCACTTTACCACGAAGCGGACAAAACTATATCCAAAACATACGAATTAAAATAGTTTAAGTCACTATAGATATATGTAAAAAAGTTTCTTTACATAAAAGCAGGAAAAGCCAGATTGTAGTTTTCCACCTTCCACACGCTTTCCACAACATATTAAACACATTTTTCATTACTGGATGTGTCTAAGAGTGTTACAAACCTGAAAATTCCAGAAATGCTTCTAACAGCTGGAGTTTATTTAAAATTCTCATTTTAACGCGTTTATATGTTTTATGATGAGATGAAAACTAGTTTATGGTATGCATTTGCAATACAATGTGAAAAGTGTAATTTTTTTGTGTGAATAGAATTAAATATTTAAAAAATTTCTGTGAAAAATGAAAAGATTTAAATTCAAAAGATTCCTCGAAAAAATTATTATTATGAACGGAACTAGTTTATTTTTATTTTTATTTATTTTTTATTTATAGACGGCGCAATTGCCTTTTACAGAACTAATAAAAACGGATTGACTGCTTTAAAAGCACCCGTCTCCTAAGTGCACTAAATAAATTATTTATTGTTTGTCTATAGATATTAGATAAGAAATAACCTATGTATGCTAAAATGTTTTATTAACGAAAATATATTAACTAACTAACTAACTAACCATATCGCCACTTCCCCGAAGGGGTAGGCAGAGAGGATAGAACGCCACATCACTCTGTCCTGGCATACTTCTCTTGCTTCCTCCACATTCATACATCTTATCATGCACGCGCGTCGATTATTACGACTTCTTACATGCCCACTTTCAAGCACTTGTTTTACTTGATCATGCCATATCTTTCTGGGCCTTCCTTGACTTCTACATCCAGGCACCGTATATTTGAAAGTGTATTTATTTTGAATAAGAGCACTTTTGACTACTCTATACCTTACACCTCTACACTATCCAAATACCCACATGATAATATATTTTTATGAATGCGTTAACCTACTCACACCTATCTCCGGCACACAAATGATGAGTTCAAAAACCATTTGGAAGTGGAGGTCTTGTTAGGGTGATGTATGTAAGGGTTGTGAGAATTAACCAGAGTTAGGGTGTGGCCTATAAAAAGGGGATTTATGAATTTAACCTCTCGTTCTGATGGGGTTTGTAAGGGTTAATCGATATTAAGGCTCTTCAAAATACTCAGATGAGTACAACAAAATGGCAGCTGACGGTAAAATGTTCGTATTCAGAATATTTGGCAGAAAAGATTTGTGTGAATGCTGTAGAATATTATTTATTTATAATTATCGTCCAGTATTTATTATTATCGATATAGACTATTTATTAACCATTTAATAATAATATCTGTTTTTACATTTAAAGGGTATCAATTAATAAAACTAATTTAATTAAGGTATTTTTATAAAAATATATACTACTTCTCACCGCCGAAAGGGCATTAAAATGTATGAGGAGATTCCAGATTAAATAAGAAATGAACAAAATATAGTGATTTAGGGTCAAATGTAAAAAAATATATGTGTAAAAAATATTAGTGTAGGTATTATATTATAGCTAAATTGAAAAATGTATAATAGTAGGATAAGAATAGTAAGGAAAAAAAACAATTAAATGTAATATAATAATATTAGTCTATGTAAAAATGATATAGTACTAAATTGATATAATAATATTTTTAAAAAAAACTTAAAATACTACTTAAGGCTACTTAAAATTTTATTTTAGGGCAAAGCTTCAAATGTTCCAAGTTTGGAAAACAATTAATTTTTTAAATTATTACTCATCATCATCATCATACCATATCCGCTCCCTATGTGGAGTTATGGATTTCACAAACTGCCTACATGCCAAGCGATTGGCCGCCAATTCCCGTGGATCCTGCCAAGTAAAGTCCACATCCTGCAGCTCTGACGAAAACTGTCGGCGAAGACGTCTGAGTTTTGAGATGAGGTGTCTTAGAAGAATTTTAGGTGTGCGGTGGTTTAACTTTGTAAGGAGGAACACTGAGGTGAGGCAACGGACGCAGCTGCAAGAAGATGGTATTAAGATCATAATATTTCATATGTGGTGTCTT
This sequence comes from Micrasema minimum, assembly GCA_022494985.1. Classification (NCBI taxonomy): domain Eukaryota; kingdom Metazoa; phylum Arthropoda; class Insecta; order Trichoptera; family Brachycentridae; genus Micrasema; species Micrasema minimum. The sequence goes on along the minus strand of JAGVSP010000405.1, from coordinate 75,801 downwards.
GGGCAGGCACTGAAGCATAAGACTGATCGTCTTGCCTTCATGTAATAAACGATCACGATATGCTGCACTTGGTATACCAATACACTGCCTGCCATATATGATGCGGTAGGGGAAAGTAATAGTAGGTATTAATAATAATTTTTAAAGGCAGAAATTGCACCTTAACCTTAACCTTGAAAGAATTAGATTATGAAAATCATAAAATCATTTGGTTGCATATTATGTGAAATAATAAAACTAATTTCAAATGGGTCAATATTAATTTATTGAAATAACTATGCAGGTGCATTTCACACACGCAATAATTTGTGAAAAGGCTTTAATGAACCTTTAATTTCAACTCATGCAAATAAATTATTTGTTTTCAATGCGTTTTGACCAGAAGAACACAAAATTATTATGGAAATATTGGCTTAATACATAACATCGTTGATTGCATTGAGTTTTTTTTTATTGTAGCAAAACTGAGTTTTGAAAGAATTTTTCATTCTTAAAAAAAAACATTTTCCTAGCAACGCCAACGGTTTCATTTCGCCAGAGTCAGATTTCCAAAGAAAACTTAACATATTTTAATATTCAACTAAACTAAGAATTTAATTTCAATGAATAACGTTTCTGAGAAGTTTTGATACAAGTTTTGTTCGAGAAAAATACGTTTGTAAAAATTAAAATATAATTGAAACGGCAAGTCATATTATAAATGAAACATTTATTCAAATACAATTTTTCACAAGTTAAACCTTGTACTAGTACTAAAACGTAAGACACATCATCTTACCTATATGTAATAAATTTTTATTTCAACATGTATTTATGCACCTACTGACGAGTTGCAGGAGGCAGCTCAGAAGGACATATTGTATTTCTTTTATATTATGTACATATTGAAAATTTAAAAATTGATCAAGATACAGAACACTTGGTGTACCAATGAAGTGTACTAGATAGGTACTAGTGCATATGACCGTTTAAGGGAAAATAATAGGAGTAGCGTTTTGGATTCCATATGCTCTACATAGGGGGGGGAATATGGTATGCTGATGATGATGAAGCGTTTAGGTAGCTTTGGGATAAATAATTTTTAATAATAAGAAAACGGTCTCCACACCAGAACGCGTTTCGTCCATCTGTCGTCCGTCATTCTGGCTATGTGACCGGCCCATTTCCACTTCAACCAAGCAATTCGCTGCACCACGTCGCAGACCTTTGGCGTCGGATCCAATCGTTCTTTTTCGGTCTCTTAATGTTATTCCAGGCAAGAGGCCTCAAGGACGTCCACGGATGAGATGAATGGACGACATCAGGAAGTCTGGTGGAAGACAGTGGATGGGGACGGCGGTGGATCGGGAGGAGTGGAGACGGCAGGGGGAGGCCTATGTCCAGCAGTGGACCTCAACGGGCTGAGATGATGATGATGATGAATAAGAAAACGATTAAAGACCATACCATTACATTTTACAACTTAAGATAATAATATTCAAAATAATAAGTACAATATTATTGTCTCACAAAATTAAAATATATGAGAAAGAATGAACACCTTTTCACAAGTCAATTACTGTTCTATTTTAAGTGTCAACATGCCATATCCGCTTCCCATGTGGAGCATATGGAATTCACAAACTGCCTCCAGGCCAAGCGATCGGCCGCCAGCTCCCGCGCATCCTCCCAAGTCAAGTCCACGTCCCGCAGCTCTGACGCAAACTGCCGATGAATTGTCAACAGTGGACGACCAGGACGCCGAGAACCCGATGCCCCGTAAAACAGGCAAGCACGGTTAAGGCTCCCGGAAGGCATACGAAGTATATGGGCTAGCCAGCCGAAACGCCTTCGCCGGATGACAGTAGATACCAAGGGTTGCTGAGTCCGTTGCCTCATCTCTGTGTTCCTTACTTATTTTAAATGTATTAAAGCATAAAATATAAGCTGAATTACAAAAAAAGTGTGGTGTTACATTTCTTGAAAACGCCTTCGCCGGATGACAGTTAGTAGATACCAAGGGTTGCTGTGTCCGTTGCCTCACCTCTGTGTTCCTTATTTGTTTTAAATGTATTATAGCATAAAATATAAGCTGAATTACCAAAAAAAGTGTGGTGTTAAATTTCTTGAAAACGTGTATATTGTATGAGGAAATTGATATCAAGAAAAAAATACCCTAAAATCAGTTAAGTACCTTTTCCCCTTTGTAACGTGTTTTTCATTCCATCAATAAGTGCAGGAATCATCTTGAATTTCTTCCGGGGTTCGTGAAATAAGTAGAAGGGGAAGTAGATTAGGCCAGAAGATATTAATGCGTCTATAAAGAGATAAGGACGTGCTTACACCGGCCCACTGCAGATTATCTAACAGAATCGCCCAGAGCTTTGGGAAGGCTTAGAGTATGGAAGATACAATGAAGGAAAAGTAACAAAGGAGTGGATATACATTTCGGCGTCATTATCATAATGAAGATCGTCGATTTATCGATGAGTCTGGATTGTTGAATTATTCCGGGCCGTATAAAAGAAATAAAAGTGGCCAAACGACTAGTCAAGTGTCTCATTTCTTCTAACATTGTTGATAAATAATCGGAAATACAAAATAATAGCGAAGCTGAAACTACTAACTTAAATTTTTGAGAAAAAAAGAAGCATAAATATTATAAAATCATCTTGTTTTATCTCATACTGACCCTCTCTAACTCATTTACATTTTTTTTCTATATTTCTTGTATAAAATTGTTTTTGCCTTGTGCAATATAATAAAACTTATCCCTCCAGTTCCCCATTACCTACTTTGTTACATTACTGTCATTTAACACATTTTGTTTTGTTTTTTTTTATAAAAAAGAAATCTATGCAATCTTATGATATTTGCACATATTTCAATTTGTAAATACTATTTTCAATAAAGCCTAAGCGGCTTGTGCTTGAAAATAGGAATCGAGTCGTGTCGAAGTGGGGATTCGAGCCGACGATCTCTGGACTCAGAGACCGCGACGCTACCCACTGGGCCACCACCCGTTCCTGTTTTTGTATTTCGTCTCTTCTTTCTCTCATATTGTCTTTTTTCAACTCATGTGTTTTGTATCTAAATTTATTTTGTAAAAACTGCTATTTATACTTTTGTCTTGTACAACATGTTACCAGTCTGAAGATGCCCGTTACAGGGTGAAAGCGCTAACTGGTCAAAATTAATAAAAGTGGAAGTGTGCCAAGTATTTTTTATTTAACTTTAATTAGTAATATATTCATAATTTAATCATGGAATTCCACCAAGTAATGTCAATAAAAAAAAAAGTATAAATTAAAAATATTATCCTTAAAATAAAATTACTCCTTTCACTATTCCAAGATCTGTGATAGTTGATGAGAGAAAATGGGGTTTTGGCATAAATAATAAAATCTATTAATTTGCTTTTTGACACGTAGTTTTAAAACAATAAAATAATAATAGAAAGGCCTTACGTATGCTTATGTTTAACACAATAGTTTGTAGCACTTACTTTGTAGTTTTCCTTAATTATGGAATAAAGCTCACATTGTTTTTAAAATAAATGTTTTAAGTTGACCCCCGTGGGAATCGAACCAGTCACCTCATGCATGGTAGCCAACGCGCTAACCACTACACCACGAGGCGGCCTTTAATATAATCCCCTAAAAAGAAAATAATTCCATATTCCAGAATATTTCTTTGCGTTTTTGAGTCGGAAGCTACTTTTTTGTATTAAACGTATTTTATCCAAGCAGGTTATCTGAGGTTTCAATTCATAGAAATAAGTAAAATGTCTACTCGGTGGAAATTCTCTTCGCTACGTGAGGTTCTTACAGTTTTCCGGAACGAAAATTGTGGGAAAGTACTCCAAATTTATAGAAATATCGGGATATATATATTACGCATTAAGTCCTAGGTGTTTGTTTTAATTTTTCTATGGTGCTATTTATATTTGAAAGTATAGCTTTTGACAGTCTCTATCGATTTTTTGTAAAAAAACTAACTTAATGCATTCGATAAATTGTTTTTATATGCATTTTCAAGAACTGCATCCTCTGTTTTGTACACAAAATAGCTTCCAGTGCATTTTATGAGATTGTATAAATACTTTGTCCGTGGGAATTTACTGGTGAATCTGTTAAATATCACAAATGCATCCGCATAAATTTGTTGCAGTTTTCATAAACAAAATGTTAAATACGAAATGTTTAGGTAAACAGATAAAATACGAATAACTATAAGACAGAGAAAAACATGAGCTTACTTTTAATTTAAATAAGAACATAAATAAAACGATTTTAAGTAAAAATTATAAATAAATTTTTAATTTTATCACAAAAAAAATATCAATAGAATCTCAAATAATGAACCAGTTTATGTAAACAATAATATATTTTTTGAATGTCAATATTTTTGAAAATTTCACAATTGAAAGCAGTGCTAATGACAATTTTATTTTGTTGAATTCTCAGTTAATTGAAAATTTGTCAAACTTTTAATTAAATTGTTGAGTTTTAAGCCAATTGTTTTGACACAATACAAAACCATCAAGTTATATTTTGTATTCCAAGATATTTTTGTGGGTAAAATAAAAAAAAAAAAGATATTTAAATTAATTCAATAAGCGGTCCAGAGGTCTGAATAAAAATTTTGACTCTGGATAAAAATTTTTAGGCTCAAATCCCACTTCAACACAATTTGGTTCTTACTTTTTGGATCAGGTATGTACGACTACTTGAATATAGCCCCGAAAATTTAGGTGTAGTGTAAAAAACGCAACAATTTGTTTTTAAATTATGTAATTGTGTATAACTCGCTATACATTTTACGTTAGATATTGATGGGAATGGATGTGATAGCATGCAGATAAATCATATCGACACCACATGATTCTTTGGCCGATCAAGAATTATTTAAATGTATAATCAGTTACAATTGACATCTCAACGGAGACGAGAAGATTGGAAAGGAATATGGCTATCTAGGGACTTATGACCGCCATTGGCAGTATTTGGATACACTCAAAATGTTGTTTATATAATCTGTTATCGAATAAGAATGACATGTATTTTTAAACAGTACTAGAATTAGAAATTATTTAGAAATCTTTTTTGGTATCAGAGGTAGAAATCTGTATTACTCTATTTTATGTGTGATCAAAAATAATGGTCGTTTAAACAAATTAAATAATATATTTTTTCTTTTTTCAATTATATATGTGTTGAATGTACCGGATGAGATTGGTCAGTGCATTGCTGAGCTAAAATTATTGTACCACGATGGAAATAAAGTTAGGCTCGACAATTTGCGGGGGTGAACTGCAGTGGTGCATTATTTAGGAAGTGCATTTCCGTCATAATTCAGCTCTCGTGATGCATTCCAAGTGCTTCCAACCACGTCGCATCCGGGATGAAGAATTCAGATAAAGTGAATAGTATTGTCCCTGTGTTAAAATATAAAATTTAAAGTGTGAAAAAAGTAAAAAAATGAACATTTAGAAAATGACGTTTTCTGACTCGATGAAAACTTCAATAACTTATTAGAAGATAATGCAATTTTGGTGCCATGAAATTTTATTACCGAAAATAAATGCCTGCATAAGTAAATAATAATGATAGTTAGATAGAAAAGAATATTCACTGAAGAGTTATTGTATTTGCCATTGGTGAGAGTTTTATTTAAAATACTCGAGGAGAATCCTTTTTCGATGCTTAAAGCAATTTTTTTGGGAGTGCTTAGCAAAAACAAATAGCTGTGTATTGTAATAAAGAAGAAAAAAACCAAACAATTGAAAGTTCGTTTCCATTGAACACCTTTACTATTTATAATCCAGCAAAAGTCATACGTGTATTTAAATATTGACATAAAATATTGGATTCATTATTCAGAAATCTAGAACATGGTAGATTCTTATACGAGATAAACTTTATTTGGCTCTCAATAAAATTGGCAATACAATTCAATCTGTTAGGAAAGTGTGACATGTTACTAAGTGAACCACTTACAAAACAAGAGACGTCTTTGTTTCTAGCAGGCTTACAAATGTTTATCATATTTTATCACAATTAATCTTAAATTCTCAGACGAAAACAATAAATTCAATATTCTATGAAATCAAACTAGATTTTTTACAGTACAGAGATTATTTTGTTACATCAAGAAGATGATCAGTCTTACGCCTCAGCTCCAGACCGAGGTATCCACATGAAATATTTTGTGAAAACCACATCACCCAATCGGATATGAAATTAAGATTATTCAAGAAAAAAAAACTTTTGGTTGTCTGTAAAGTCGGTTTACGGACGATAATTTTACGTGATAATGTCATAAGAAAACATTGATGAAAAATAGCATACTTTTATGAATTGAATTGAATTATTATGACTGTATTATCATTATTTTGTATAATACAAAGCAGGAGTTAATTTAAAATTACTTTTTTTTCCCATAAATTAACATTTTTTTGCACTCGTAAATTTCACTTTCACTTTGTAGCTTGTGTGCTGCTGCTGTCTTCCTCGGGACGCATCGGCCGATGGAGTGGAAGAGAGATAGATGCGTCGCAAACCGAACGCTTAGGCCGATCGTGCCTCTCTATCGCTTGTTCCGCGCTCTCGCTTGCATACTCGGCTCACGCGGAACGTGACAATGAGTCATGCTTTTTCGTGTGTGCAGCCGGCGTTCATCGATTTATTAGACGTTATCACGACAAAAAAAAATAATGCTGACCACATCGGGAATCGAAGCGTTCTCATCCATAGTAGCCCAACGCGCATCACAAAGCGGGTAGTTTATTTATTACTTACTGTTTTTTTTAACCTTTTGCCACTATTCAAGAGCCACAAGCATGAAGGGATGTACCTATCTAAGTACTTTAAACCCCCTTCATTAGCTTACTATAGAATTACGTACTGTAAATATATACAAGAATAAATGACAGGGATGATTAAGCACCCTGAGGCCATCAATTTATCAGTACAAATCCGAGTATACAATCGGACGTCATTAGTTATTAGTTACACTTCGTCACGCAGAGACCAATAATTTGTAGCTTCAGATATAAATTATTATATTCCTCCATGATGCATGACTATCAAACCTGACCTATTATAATCATAAAGAGGTTAACTAACTAACTAACTAACTAACCATCACGCCATTTCCCCAAAGGGGTAGGCAGAGAGAATAGAACGCCACACCACTCTGTCCTGGCACACTTCTCTTGCTTCCTCCACATTCATACATCTTCTCATGCACGCACGTCGATTATTCCGACTTCTTGCATGCCCACTTTCAAGCACTTGTTTTACTTGATCATGCCATGTCTTTCTCAGCCTTCCTCGACTTCTACATCCAGGCACAGTCGCATCATATATTTTTTTAGCCGTTCTTTCATTATCCATTCGCTCTACATGACCGAACCAACGTTAAAGACCTTTCTTAATTTTGTCGATAATGCTTATCTCAGCCTTGCATTCTGCTCTAATCTCAACATTATTAGACGTTAGTATCTAATAAAGAGGTTGGTAAATGAATTTTTACTGTACAAAAAGTTGAAAACTAGTAAATAATATCAAATTAAAATACATTTATTCACATAAATATTTTATTTTATTTTTTATTATTATTTTTATAAATTAAATATAATTTTTTTACATAGACTAATATATTTTACATTACACTTAATGAATTTTTTTCCTAACTATTCTTATCCTATCATTATTATTAATTCAATTTAGCCATGATATAATATCTACACTAATATTTCTCACATTTATATTTTTTACACTTATTCCTACTTTTTTAAATTTTGTTCTATTTTTAATTCATCTGGCATCTCCTCATATTGACTTAAGTTTTTAAAGATTCGATATATATGTAGGTCATCTTTTTTTGAGTTGGCACATTGCAATATTATTTCAATTATACAATGATCAGTAATTTTATGATTTTCTGTTGTTATAACATTTAGATTAAAATCATTACTAATAACATGTCTATTAATGTTGAAGATGATTCGGTCACTCTTGTATTGGTTTTTACTAGCTGCTTCATACCGTTCTGGCTTATTATTTTTAAAATTTAACATTTTGAAGTGGCACAAAAATCTTGCCGCATACATATATGTAAAAAGAAATATCAAAATACTGTAAATAACAGTGTTTATAAGGAAAATGGCAATTGAAAAACATATTAATTTAATGTAAGATAAATTAAAAAGATAATCTCAAATCCGCTTATTTAAATAAATGTGTTTTAATTACTTCCATACAAGAAATTAAATTATGGAAAATAAAAACGATAAAAGCAGACGAAATAACATAAATAACAGCGTAAATTTCGTATCCTAATTAACCTGTCCTAATGTTGCGTTTTGAATTTATTTTAAGTATCCTAGCGGTAAGTAAATTCTATCTAGCTGTAACTGTAACTGTAACTGTCGGCAAAATATTATAATATTTGAACCTATTTATAAGGGATAAAGCTGATTTAAAGCGCAATTTGGTTTGCTAATTTGCAAAATGTTTACACTTGTGCGGATTTCATTTTGTAGGTTTTCACTCGATCCCAATTATTGTCATGCCAAAAACTTTCGGCATTTATAACTGACCCAAATTTGATTATTCTATTTTATTAAATAACTTCGGTAATTGAAAACAACCTCGATTCCCTTTTTTAGTGGTTTTCAACTGGAACGACTTGAAAAAAAAAAGTATCTTTATAAAATTATTCATGTTTATCGAAGTAAGTGCTTTGCTTTTAAAAAAAAGAAATATTTGTTATATACTATAGATTTGTGAAGTAAAATACTAAGGCGGTTTGATAATCAAGTGACTTTTTGAATTTCCCGCGCAGTTACTTCAAATGCAACAGTGCTGTAACAACTGTAATCTATCAGTGGGCAATCTATAATTTTGATCAAGGTACGTCGTTCAGTTGGTGTCAGCCGTTCAAAGCAGACAACCTTGTGATTTTCTTACAAAAAGGGAAAAAAGTGAATTTCGTGTGTTGATTTATAACTTTTTTACGTTAAAAAACCTTTCACTGAAAACTAAGGAAAGACTTGATAATACTATCGGCACCAACGCAATGGTTAAGATGGTTTACGGGAGTTCCGTTGTGGTCGTACCAGTATAGTGACGCGAACGTTCAGGTCGTCCACGAAGTTCACGCCGGAAATCGTTCGATAAAATCCGACGAAATGATATTGGAGCGTGAGTTGGCTAAACGCTTTGAACGTGTACATCATATGTTACACGAATATTTGGATATGAAAAAACTCTCCGCGAGATGGGTGCCGCGATTGCTCCAAAAAGAAAATCGTTGTGACCACTTCAAAAGATTTTTGCATGTATGCCGTGATTCAGAACGACTTTTTGCGCCGTTTTGTCAACAATAGCTTGGATCCATCACAACACGCCAGAGTTGACTCAAAGAACAATCAAAGCAGGGGTGATGCGCGGGTGAACGTGGACCAAAGAAATACCATGAAATATTCACATCGATTACCTCGAGAAAGGTAAACGATACCGACGAATATTATTTCAAACCTTTTGAACATTTGAAGGAAAAAACGGCCGCATTTGGCGAAGAAGAAATTGCTGTTTAAAATGCACGTGGGCACACATGTCTAGTCACGATGGTCAAAATTCACAATGGGGGCTACGAATTTCTACCCCATCCAGCATGATTCTCCTGATCTAGGCCCCCTGCGACTATTTAATCTTCTCCAAACCTAAAGAAAAGGCTGGGTCGGTAAAACGATTTGAGTCAATGAAGAAGTCATTACCGAAACAAACGCCTATATATTGAGAGCCTTTAGCAAACCTATAATTTGGAGAATTAGAAAAACATGGACTAAATGGTATCGAGCTAAAAGGTGATAATATAAAAATACCGAAAAATAAATTTGTTTTAAATCAAAAGTCACTGACTTATCAAACCGCCCTCGTAACAATCCAATTTTCATCTGTGTTCATATCTGCTCCCCACAATCACAAAGAAAACGTAATATATCACATATGTATAAAAAATTGAATCATTGTTGCAGCTGTTACGAATAACTATAAGAATAAAAAACTAGAAAAATTATAAATCATTTAAGATTTATTAAATATACGGAAAATTAACATTTCATTTAGCGATAATTTCATTTATTAGAAAAAATCTTCCCCTTCAAACCTATTGCTAGGAATTACGCAAAACATTAATATAAAAAATACTAATAGTGCTTCCTTAATTAATAAAAGTGTATCTTATTATATTTTTATTCATTTATTACCGTTAAAATGACTATTTTTTTTTAAAATATATACGAAGTTGTTTCATTACATTGTTTCATATTATATCCTCGAGGGAGTATCTAAAATATCTACACCGACATCAGAGCAATGCAGACTCGGTAGATAACCAACAGTTGACATCATTGTAATCAAAATACATCGCCATCTAAATGTTAACAGTTTGACTAGACACGTTGGCGACTGCCGTCCAACGTGTGGTCACTTTTAGGGCAAGTTTAGATGCGTAATACACAGTCGTCCTAATTAATTTCCACTCGCAAAAGTCGTCATAGAGGCTACTAAGGAACGACCAATTACTTCCTTAGTAATAATCCTTGGGTTTGACGCAGCACTCTTGGTGAGTGTGCTGCTGTATGGCTATGAACACGGACCATCAACCAGAGTGAGTTTAGCTGTCTTTGAAATGTAATGCTAGACCAATCTTATATTCTTCATACAAAATAATTTATTACTTAGTCATGCTTCAAAAGCAATAATTGCTTCGAAATATGAATGCCAGAGAGCGCCACATATCTGTGGCATCTGCTTGGCTTTTGACATTTCATTTTTTTTTTTTAAATTTGGTGTTTTCGCTTTTTGCGTGAAAATCTTTTCTTAAATCAAAGTAAATACGAGTAGAATGAGGATGTAAACAAAAATTCAAATAAAGTCATAAAATAACTAGAAAGTTGATAAACTTACTTCAAACATTTTTAAACTCAGAGACATCGTGCTAACCTTGTGAAGCGAAAATTCGGCGCCACCCTGGCGTCAAATTAAAGGCAAGATTCGTACGTCTATATGTTGTAACCTGCCTAAACTAGGCCTTAGGATATGCAGCTGTCATTACCACTTCTATTTTAACACTTGGACGGTCGTTATAGGAGAGGCCAATTTTCCGAGAACGCTTTTAGAAGTTGAACATCCGGTATGAAAGATTGGATTGATTGACTATCAAAATAGAAATAGGTACTGAGTTCAATGCGGATCTTAACGAGACGATATTTATACCGAGACGTAATTAAACAGTTGAGACTGCTGACACTTTCAATTACTAACAGAAACTACTACTTACTCCCTTATCCGCACCCAATGCTGCATAGGGCACTGCATTGGTACACCAAGTGCGGTGAATCCTGATAATTTGTTTCATGCTGAGCGTCGTAGTCCACTGATTAACTAGAAATAAAATGCACCAATCGCCTACATTCCTCCCGATCCTGTGACATATTGATTAAAGCTTTTAGAGCGAAAACCGAGCTAGCTCCTTTATTTGGTATATCCATTTCGGATGAAACTGCTCTCTTGCAAGCTTTCTTTCAGTGTTTCTGACAATGTGTCTTAAATGTGATATTTTCGGCACGTATTTGATAGTTTTTCGGTAATCTTGAGTTTCTGGAAGATAGATACGTCAGTAGAGAACTGCTGCTATTTAACTAATCAGAAAAAACTGTGACAAACTAATAATTTTTAAAGTATTTAAACAGTTTAAAATGAATAACTACAAAGTGAATGTTTCTAACATAATTATATGAATTTTAACCGCCTCATCACGCAAATACAATATTATCACAAACACACCGGGTTGTGAAAAATCTCTCGATTGCTGCGTAATAATCAAGAATTGAAGTTTTTCTCTTTAACAAAAGCAAATTTAAGATATTAAACTCGCCTTGTCTACCGCAGAATTGAAGAAGCCCTTCGTTGGTACACAATTGCTGCTAAGTTGTAAGTTATTAAGGAAGAAATAAATTAATAATCAATATAACAATACCGCAATAATTAAACTTTGTATTTAAAGTTCTCCCACAACAGGCGTTGTGGTTAGTAAACCAAAACATGTGGATTAGAAGTTAAACATCTAGATTAGTTAATAGCCCTAGGCTAGCCCCTTCTGACCAAAGCCTTGTATTAAGCCACGTTTACGCAGTTCTATAAAAAAATATTGATTTGAATTTTCACAATTTTACGTATTATTGGTATTAACAAATAGAATAAATCAGTTAAAGGTTCTTTACAAATAGAGTAAAACATAGATAAAAAAATTATATTCTCATCATAAAATTACTAGATAGAAATTATACAAAAAAGTGAGTAAAAAATAAATATAAAAAAAAAAAGCAAACTAAAGAAAATGTGATTTCACTCAGAAAGCAAACGCCACACATCACCATGGTTTTTAATGATTTAGTAATTTTATTAAAATTATCAGAATTTCTCCATATACTGATTTTTTTCTAAAATTTGAATGTACCAGAAGAGTATAGAGAAGAGGGTTGTTTCTTAGAATTTTTCGAGGAATATTGATGGAAAGTTTGGAAAGTTGAAAATGAAATATCTATTTAATTCAATTTAAGTAGAAGATGCTAATTCTTATATTGTTTGTTTTGAATGCATTTGACATATTTTTTTGAAAATTGTGAAAAAAAATTCTCTCACGACTTACCTTATTTACACTTAAAACCAATATGATCTGTTTGGTAGGCCATCCACTAGCTTCTAATGAAAGCTGTTTTCATAACCATATACAATGACAGAAACCCCTTATTATTATAGGTTTCGGAAGACACCCGAAACAATTAATCTGATGAGTTCCGTGAATTACGAATTATTACAGATTGGCTTTATTCCGTTCGATAAACTTGACTAAGTTGCTTTACTATTCTAATCCTAGAACTTTAGGATTAGTCTTTGAATCATGACAGGTTTTGATAAATGTACAGTTTGCACAGGAGTTGTATTATTATAAAATTATTGCTCTTCGTTTGAACTCCTCTGAGATAACGGAATGATTTGGTGTCTTTTATCCGCAAAATTTATAGCCAAAACTCAACAAATGAAGAGAAAATTGGAAATATGATTTAAGTTTGTTAGATAAGTAAAACAAATATAAATTTTACGTTGTTTATCGACAAAATTTAGCAGCAAAATGAAAATATTAATTCAATAAATCATGGAGTTAGTTATAAACTGATTTTCGAAATTTACTGTTTACTTTCATAACCAAGATTTTAACCCCAACGCGAAGCGGCAGACGAGTCAAGCAGTGTCAGTTTTGAAAGCAGGTTTTCAAAACTTGGAAGGGGGCTGTGTGGCGGAAGAAATACGTCACGCGTACGACGCGGAACGAAGCGAGATCTACCGAACTCTATCGGACAATGACGAGAGACATTTCAACCTTTATCGTGACTACACGTCGCTTTTGTACAAATTTCTTGCCGCCAAATTGTGGGGGCAATCTAAATTAATTTCGCACTTTTTCATTTTCGTAATTCATGTCAATCTTAGTTTAATTAGTTAAGTTTTCATTGTATCTTCTTTCATGTAGGTTCTGTGTAATAAATGTGCACTAGAAACTGTGAGTACTCTTTCATTTCTCTCTGTGCGCCCACATAAAGCAATAACCACTTGAAGTAACCAACTCAGTGGCTAAAAATATATCCAAATACTTCTGGTACTATGGAACGAATCCTGCTCGCTATTAGCAGCTAGAACGACCGTGCTACAAATGATGAGATTTTTTTTTTTAGGTTTGAGTTGCTTATTCTTTGCCTTGCTTATAATGTACATTTACTTCAAACGGATACATAGTTTCTAGTTTGCTTTACTTGGTGTGTGGATTGAGCAGGATAATCTGATGTAGACCAAAAGGAGCTTCTACGCATTTGCCTACGATGACGAGAAAGCCACGGAAAACTCGTCATGGAGAGGCCAACCATTGATGGACATCAATTACATTCCTTAACTATACCACCTCTTGTGAGAGAACGTGTGATGATGAAACCTCCCAAGATGTCCCTCACCTGTTGATGCATTGTCCCTCTTTCAGCTGTAAAAGAATGCAGCTGGAGGCGCGATGCAGAAAACAAGGTGAAGATCTACAGGACATCCAATCCATGATAAGACACAAAATGATGACATTGTAATAAAGTCTCAATCTAATATCTCATCTGAAGTGGATATGGGCTGCACGTGTGGTGCGTCAGGGTAAGGACCCATGGACCAGACACATTTGATTAAGTGGAGGCCCAGATATATAAAAAAAAGAAAGAGCACCAAGATGATGTACGGACGATATAAAGTGTACTGCAGGATCCAGACGGCAACTCGAAAATCAAGACAGAAAGCAATGAATCTTAGGGAGGCCTATATCCAGATAATAAATGGCTTATAAAGAGAAATAGACTACGTATCTGAGTATTAATAGTACCATTAAATACGGCTACTTAATACTTTCCTTATCCGCCCCAATGATGCATAGGGCACTGCATAGGTACACCAAATGCAGTGATTCTTGATCATTTTATTACATGAATCTGATGGCTGTGAATAAGGTTCGTAGACTTGACCCATTCATACCACTCTATTTTTGGTTTATTGGAAGATATTGCTTTTTAGCAATAAGCCCGCCATTGCAAAATGAAAAAGTTCTTGTCTGTTAATTTTTGAGTTGGTTAAAGCTTCACTTAAAGTTCGTAGCTTGTTTAATATTTCAGGAAGTAAACTACGCTTTTATAAGAAATTGAACACAAGTGCGTAGCAGAATTATGGAAACAAATTTTATCTAGAAAAAAATAGACGTCCAAACGGATGTAAGACGACATTGATAAATGATGTAAACCAGAAAATCTGAAAAAAGGAAGATTACATAATATAAAGTGCGTATTTATTGTGTTATACTAAAAATTTTTAAATGTAAGACATTCTTATAGTATTTATGATCTTTAGTTTTACGTTTTGAAAATAAATAATGTTACACTTATATTTGATCCAATATGAAGAATACATAAAATGATAACATAATCTTACCATTCTATGGGCAAATGTAGGGGTTAATAGCTATAATTTTTATTTTACTTCAAAAATAGTATGTTAAGATATTTTCGTTTTTTAAGAATATTTCAGGTACTATAAAACACAATAATAAATACATTACAATACACGAGTTTATTAGACATGTGATAAATTAATAGTAAATTTTCTGAAACTGTAATAATCTTTTGTAGTTAGTACTCTTGAGGGAATAAGCCGTGTTAATATAAATACTCATAACAGCTATAATTCAGAAGATAATATTTTATACAAACAAAAATGGAAACCAAAATGATATCTTTATGTTATTATGCGAAAAGTTTCCCAGGAGATAATAGTCTGTGTTATATGTACATAACACTTTATTGTATTTTGGAAGCTTACAAGAAAACTTAATTAATTTATGGAGTTTAATATTATTTAGATTTTGGATAGTACGAAAAAGCGCCTATGTTGCGAATTAGTGGTACGCATACCTACTGTACTGTAATGGATAGCGCGTTGGGCTACCGTGCATAAGGTCACGGGTTCAATTCCTGACAGGGTCAATTTTTTTATTTATTTGTTTTAATATTATCCACGCCCAAGGGGCTTTTACATTATAATTATTCATATGTTGTATATAATTAAAAAAACGATAAAAACTAGGTAGCAATACATTCTGGGATAAAATATTCAATATTCAATAGGAATTACACAGAGATATAACTTTAAATTTAAGTAAATCGGTAGATAAATAAACAGGACATTAGATAATACAATTCTAAATTCTGTGAAAACTATCTTAATCAGAAGAACAATTAATCACAAAAATAAAAGTAAAATGGTGTCGATAACTAGGATCCCTACCCTAACGCAATTTGCACGTGATCTCCGTGTGTCTACTGGTCTCGACTCTGTGAATAGAGCATAGTTTGAGACTTCTAACATCTAGACTAGCCTTAATAATAACTTATTGAACTGCAGTACAGAGGAGATTCTGATGAAACGTTAGTTAACGTTAATACCTACTTAACACTACAAAGTCAGTTGTTCTGGACTCAAAGGTTCCGCACATGAGGCGGCTCATTGTATTACACTGATGTTATCTCGTGTTACTACTTCTAATAAGCTTCCAAATAGTATGGGTAATTAAATGTTATAGGTTACGTTAGTTTGTTGGAAACTAAGTTTGATTATTTGTATTTTAGGATCAGACTTTCAAAGGTAAATGTTTCCTTTTGATGATGCAATGCTTGTAAGCAAAAAGAGAGACGCCATTATTATAAATCTCCGATTTTGGATTAAATTTGATATTTTTTTTTACAAACTTGTGCAAAGTGAGACTCCGACCAAAGAACACAAAACACAACAAAGCGGTGACCCCGAAGTGGTACCAAACGCTCATAGACAAAAAAAAACGGAAAAAAAAAATAAATGAAGAAGTAGCAATAGGTAAAGGTTTCAATAAATAGTTTGGCCGCAAGACGAAAAAACTATTCGAGGTACGAGGTAAGGAAATGATCACAATATTTTCCCGTGATTATATTTTGTGTCTTGAATATTTAAACAGTCGTTTATTTTTATACCATCACCTAGTCTAAGACATTAAAAATAAAAAAAAATACAATAAAAGTTATCCATTATGAATGATAACTGTATTTTCGTATATACGTAGTCAATGGTGCATACATACATTGGTAAACCAACGTATTTGAGTGTTTTTGAGTAGTAAGTTTTGACATTTTATTACATTTTGGCAAGACATTGTTCCTTTGCTTCGTAAAAATAAAGTTTTAATTATCTACGGATATTGTTTGTGCTGCATATTGATTTGATTATATTAACGATCAAAGGTATTCAATTTGGGAAATTGTTATTTGGTCGCTTAGTAAATTTGTTTTGAATTCTGTCATAAAAACGGTGTTTTTATTCCGCAAAGTCAAATGTATATCGCTGGCAAAGAAAATCTTCATTAATATATTCTCATCTCGAATCAGCTTTCCTTTGATTTCAACGTCAAAGGTATAAAGTATCATAAAATTATCATATTTTTAATACGAGTTTACCAAAAAAAGCAAACATTAAAACATAAAAAGCGAAGTTAGGTTATTTATTGAAAGACGATGGAAATTACTTTCTTCCGAACATTCATTTGAATTGAAAACGAAATGATTTTGTCATAGCTTTTATTCGATTACTTTAGTATTATGTATTTTATTTCAATAAAAAACATAATCCAGTATTTTAATCCATGTTTTGAACTAATGATTATTGCTGTTTTGAAATAATGTTTCAATTTATAACAACGCGTCACTGGAGGCCCAATTACATAGGGGAACAACGTCACAAACACCCAGGCTTGAGAAAAATCACTTTTGATTTTTTGTGTTCTCTCCGGGAATCGAACCCGGAACCTCCGTATCGTGAGTCTAGCGTCTTAGCCATTACACTACGGAGGCCGCCAATAGGTACTTTATTCCTTTCTCTGACAATTTCTTCGTCAGATTTATCCGCTAACCAAAAGGGAAGAGTACCACGTACCTTTTTATCTGGGAGAACAACCAGACTGAATAAAACAATAAAAAAACTTTTGATTTTTGTGTTCTCTTTTAGATACACTGCACTTGGTGTAAAAATGCAGTGCCCTATGCCCCATTGGGTGCGGATAAGGTAAAGTAGTAGAAGTAGTAGTTTTTATCGGGATTTTAAACGGAAACTTCCGTATCGATAATCTAGCGTCTTAGCCAATACACTACGGAGGAGGGTGTCAAAATTTATATATGAAAAAAGTATATATTATGAATAATAGTTTAAAATAGTAAGAAGTCAGCTTGAATATAACTCGGTCATTTAGTCTCCTTATTACAGGGTATACGTTAAGAGCATTGAAAGAGTCCAACATAAATTATTGCGCTTTATTAATTTTAAATTAAATATTCCCATTGTAAACATAAATTATAACTTTTTGAATATCCAAACATTAGAAAATAGAAGAATATTGAATGATTTGCTCTTTCTGTTCAAAGTATTAAAATCTATGATTGATTGTTGTCAACACAAATCTAGTGCATTTCAAGGAACAGTGTCTGGATGCCATCTCTGGTGGTAATGAATAGCTACCCACTGTGTAATCATTTAAAAATGTATATGTAGAAGCCCTATGGGCGTAAAAACAATAAAATAAATACCATAATACGGTATTTATTTTATTTATATCTCTGAATTTATTAGATATATCAGATATATTATATCAGATATATTATATCAGATATATTATATCAGATATATTATGTCATGAATTGATCTGTAGACCCTATATAATGTCTCAAAAGACCAGAATGAACGCGGGACAAACGTTTTAGTGCATTTGACGACATTACTAGTAAGAGCGTACTAAGCATGTACTTGGAGTTTGCTTTGTTGGGTGAGCTTTTCTATACGTGAGCTTTTCTCAAGGAAAACGAAGCGGAAAGGCTGCAGGTTCGAGGAAATCGGTTGCGCATTGCTGTCTGTAGATAAATGCTTCAGATTAAGGTTAGACGGACGTTTGTGGAGATAAAATGGGACGAAAATGGAAAAAATATACCCAGAAGATGTACGAGGACGCCCGGAGTAAATATATTCCTCCAAAATACTATTTATTTACTATTTATTTTACAAAGTCATATCATAGTTTAGTAATTGATTTATTTTAACAATGTATTTCACGTGTTTAAGGTATTCATTTATTTATTTTAATATACTTGGTACACTTCCACTTTTATTTATTTAACCAGTTGGCGCTTTCACCCTGTTACGGACATCTTCATACTGGTAACACGTAAAAGATAATATTATAAATAACAGTTTTTTATTAGGTTAGTAACTTTAATTTATTAAAGAGATTGAAAATGCTTCCGAGGAGTATTTTTATTTAGGAAACGGGTTAAAATATTTGCAAGCAGTTAAACACAAACAAATAACAGGAATTACTAACAGTCACATTCCTTCATAATATACAGAAGATAATAAATACTCTAGAAAAATGGCTAGTGGTATTGAACGCAGACGCCTATTTGGTTGGCAGTAGTTAAATGTTTATTTTTCTTTTTTTCCTGAAAACGTGATGGATAAGGGTAGGAATGTTTAACGGCATTACACAGCCCATGGGAATCATACAATGAGACCCTTTTACTATAATAATATTCATGAGATCTGCATAAATAAAATGACCTAAAAGCGATATGCTTTCGAGGGCTAGGAATGAAAAATGGAAAATATTAAAATTGGACTTTTTAAACGGGCATATTTGAAAAATTTCAAATCGTCTACTACTACTACTAATACTGTCCCTTATCCGCACCCAATGGTGCACAAGGCACTGTGTTGGTATACCAAGTGCAGTGTATCTTGATCATTTTATTACATGAAGGTAAGATGATCACTCTTACGCTTCAGTACCAGTAAATAAATTAATATTTCATGTTGAGCCCCTACGGGAATTGAATCCGGAAAATAAATGGTATAAAGTACTATTTCATGCTATCAACAATTATGTAATATTATTGCATTCATAAAGGAAAACATTTGTGAATTATTAAAATAAAATAAACACAGAAATAAACATCGAAAAAAAAATTAATATTGTATAATTCCAGGTATTTATTTCAAGTTGTGCTCAGGTGGTTAGAGTCACGGATTTCGGATTGGGATCTCTAGGTTCCAGCCCCACTTCAACTTCAACTGGTTTCTTTCTTGGCAGTAAAGTTGCTTCCGATTATGAAGGCACCAGGTTCTCGGCGTCCTGGACGTCCACTGTTCACAATCCGTCGGCAGTTTGCGGGACGTGGACCTGACTTGGGAGGATGCACGAGAACTGGCAGCCGATCGCTTGGCACGGGGGCAGTTTGTAGAATCCATATGCTCCACACAAGGAGCGGATATGGTATGACGATAATGATGATTATGACAAACCGATATATTTTATTTATATAAAACGTATTTAGCATAAAAAATTGAAAATTTCGTTCCTGTATTGTCTAAAAATAAACAATGCTTTGCCCACACAATGAAAGTAATTCTATTTGAAGGGGAGAAACAATTAAACTGCGCACAATGCATCATCCGAGTGCTGGCGAACGATGAGTGTGAACTTTGAATCAAAATATGCCCAGAGTTCCGAATAATAAAACAAGCAACGCTATTCTGGCATTTGGCGCTCCGATGCACCGGACACCTGGCTCTGTAGTCTAAATTTGCTCGTCACTGCAATTTGAATCAAAGCTGCATTACTACTGCAATTTCGAGTCCATTTCTGACAAAAAAAAAAAATTGTGCCCACTTAATTTTTTTCCTTCTAACGCAAAAAAGAAATCTGAAAATGAAGAAAAGAATTTATCAAATTTAAAAAATAAAGTTATGGTTTATGTGATAATTGACGTGCAATGTGATAAAAAATAACCTTAAATGTTAATAGTAGAGTTCTATTATTTATTTTTTTGTTTAATTTACGGAATTTTAAGAATAAAAAAGTAGAAAAAAAAGGTAGCGTATTGATAACTTTAAACAATCAAATGTTTGAAAGTGATACTGTATCCCTCTTAATATTAGTCCCTCATAATTAAAATTTAAAAATAATTTATTCACTACTTAATCAAGCGATGTATGCAAATAACTTAATACTCAAAATGCATTTTATCATTTGTTTCATCTATAAATTGTCTACCGAAGGTATAAGACCGAAGGCGAAGCTGAAAAACAAGGAACAAGAAGGGTATCTTCACTATTCTGTGGATATCATTTTATATCATCAGTGGAACTCTGATGAATACTTGAGGTCGATTATAGATACAGCATGCTTTCATATGTTCAATTTTTTTAATCCATAAAGAAAGATTATCAAAGCTTTTTTTGTGCCGTCGGATATTATCATCTTAAGAATTTTAAGTTTAGTAGAAGATTTTAATAAAAGTTTTGATACTAATTCCAAAAAAAAGGAAACAAATGTAGTATTTTCTTCATAAAACTGTGTCTTGGATTCATTAAAAAACTCTGTCATTACAATTACTGATTTAATACTATTTTCTCTTATCCACACCTAATAATGCATAAGGGATTGCATTGGTACACCGAGTGCAGTGAATATTGATCATTTTGAAGGCAATATGATCAGTCTTACGCTTCAGCGTCAGTCTAAGGCATCACACGTGTAATAATGACATGTAAACTACATTTGAATAAATACTTCATGTTGACCCCCACGGAGACCTGTAGGAAGACCACCAAGACGATGGACAGACGATATAAAAAGTACTGCAGGATCCAGATGGCAGCTCGAAGTCCAGGACAGAAGGCAGTGGACCAACATGAGAGAGGCCTATATCAAGCAGCGGATAAACAATGGCTGATAGAGAAGATGAAGGAGAAGTTGACCCCCGCGAGAGCCGATAAAAAAATAAGAGAAAGATAAAAATTTACAATTTTTATATCTCTCTTGAAATGAAGGAAAAGCCCGCAACCCTTCTTTCTCGGTAATAAACGTTAAATAATTCGAAATAATTAATTATGGGAATCAACAAAACACGGCCATAAAATAAAGGAAATGATAATGGTTAAATGTTGTAGAAGGGGAATTTCATTAAGGAGATGGAGCGGAAGGCAGTTATGATAATAAGTGATTAATGCGATAAAAAAATATACGAAGATAACAAAGTTAAGGGAACTAGAAAATTGTGAATGAAGGAGGTACATTGCACATCCTCAAAACGTTTTTGATCAAATGTACAAAAATATACCAATCCGACTTATGATTAACATATACATCATTTTTTTATGAACATTATAAACCTTTTAAAATATATTTTTTTTTTCAACATCCTTCTACTCTTCCTCATCCCCTTTTCCCATTATCGATATCTTCTTCTAATTATTAAGGGCACTGTGGATGAATTAAATTGTTACTATTTAAAACCATTTATTGGTCATGCAAACTAATGTTCAACGTCTTTTGTGTAATAATAAATTTTGTAATCACGTGTTGGATTCGTAAATAAATAAATAAATAATAACGAAGATTGAAGCATAAGACTGATCATTTTGTCTTAATGAAACAAATGATCAAGATTTACTGCACTTGGACTTGGTGTACTACTAATGCTATGACCTATGCACTATTGGAAAACAGTTGTAGTAGTATTTTACGACCGATTCCAATGTATGATTTGACCACACTATTATTTATCAAATAATCTGTTGTTGACGTTTGCAGAACGTAGCTAATATATTAAATACTGTCAACACAACCTACATGATACAACCTTCAGATGCATGAACTAACGTCCGCGGCGCGGCGGTACCAGGGATGGGTGGGCGGGACGTGGCCATCGGGCGCAGGCCAGAGGGGAGAACAACAAAAAAATACGTATGATTATGTTTCATTGTTAAAAACGAATATGCATTTTCATTGATCAACTTTGCACTAAATTGATTAAGATGAGAAAGTTAATAATGTCTAATTATGTATTCTTAGGAAGCTTACGTCAGAACTAAGGCATCGGCTTGACTTGTTAAGAAACATAGGAGCTTGTAGCCGATTGCTTAGCTTGGATGCAATTTGTGGAATATCTTACACTCCACGTAGGAATCGAATATGGAATTATGATTATTTAAGAAAAAAAACTTTTGGTTGCTGTTTGGTTAAATGCAAGTGTGCCTGGATGAAGAAGCCGCGGAAGGCTGAGAAAGACATGGCATGACCAAGTACGTCAAGTACGTGAAAGTGGTCATGTGAAAAGTCGGAATAATCGGCGTATGTGCATGGGAAGATGTATGAATGTGGAGGAAGCAAAGGAAGTCTGTCAGGACAGAGTGGTATGGTGTTCTATTCTCTCTGTCTACCCCTACGGGGAAATAGCGTGATGGTTAATTAGTTAGTTAGAAAGAATATAATGACATTGAAGATTTTTTTTTTTTGGTAATCTGTATTTTAATTTAAACCGGTTTTAAAACAACCAATGTTGATTTGTCAAAGAAGAGACAACAATTTTTTTCTGCCCTGGCGCTTAATTACCTAGTCCGTCTCTGTTAATATCATTTAACAAGCAGAGACGGTTAGCTACTATTGTACACGTATCACTTACCTACATAGTGCAAGCAGCATGCACATTATTGTAATGTGATTGTAGGATTTGATGCAGTATGCACTTACATCACACAATGCACCCCATCAACATGTCCATTATGTTATCGTGAGGGGTTAAGGAAATAATTGTAGATATATATGTACTTTTTGAAGGAAATTTATAGTAATAGGATTAAAATGTTTTACGTACGTAGGTACCTACATATAACATTGGCAGAACGTTACAAAAATTCCTTTACAATAAATAATAAACAATAGATATAGATACATTTTCTACACATATACAAATCCATACATATATATGAAAAGCAATTATTTTTTTCAAAATACGAGTGGTTAAAATATTGCATGTGGTTTCTAATTAATATTTAATATGTGATACCTTGTACTGGCAGTGATGCGTAAGACTGATCATCTTACCTTCATGTAATATAAAATGATCAAGGTGCACTGCACTTGGTGTTCCAATGCAGTGCTCTATGCACCATTAGTTGCGGATAAGGGAAAGTATTAGAAGTAGTAGACTACTACTAAGTAACAATTATGAGCACTCTTCTGTTTCTTCGACTTTTGCTATTTTTATATTTGAAGTGTTACTTTTGTTTTTAAACTATAATATAGTCGTGAAAATACATAATTTTATTTGGTAATTAATTTACAAAGCGTTATACTCGTACTATCTTCAATATAAATATTTATTATTGAAAAATTGACTTAATATTTAGGCGTGAATAAATGATTCATGCTCAATAACAAAAATTAATTAGGGGTTTTTTAAAGTATTGGGTTTTCAAAGTATGTCTTTTCACCAGTCGATAGGAAAACTTTACTCCCGAAAGTATATAGGGTAGGTAAATTCTATTTCTATAGAATAAACCTATAGTATGTAAAAAAAAAAAAGTAACACATAACATCGTTTTATTTAATCATATTTTTTTATACTCAGCTATGTCAAGTTTAAGAACATTAATAATAGACAAGTAGTGTCTATGTGTGATACCTTGGACTGTTACTGAAGCGTATGACTAATCATCTTACCTTTAAGTAATAAAATGATCAAGATGCACTGCACTTGGTGTACCTATGCGGTGCCCTTTACACCACTGGACAAGGAAAAGTAGAAGTAGTTGTACCTAGTATCTACGAGAGCTTAACGGACAAAATAATACGGTTTAAATAATAAAACTGGTGTGAAGTGTCACTAGCTATAAAATAAACTCTAAAAGCTATAAAATGTTCCGTGAAAACAATCGTTCACGTCAAACGTAAAAACTGGCTATAGTTTGTCTGAGAGCTTTAAGACCAGTTTATACGATCTACATAGGTGATTGGTACACGGAGGTTAAAGCAAAATTTCCTAATTGTTTTCGTCAGGAATTGAATGTAATTTGTAAGCGCTGGATCAGGTATGCTATTACTTGTAACATAATTAATAAAAGATATAATATATATAAATATATTAAGAAAAATGTTTTCTTTACGCATATATATCATATTGTAGCATGTTTTGATTTAAGCGAGTTTTTTTATAAATATTTTAGTTTCATTTCTTTTTAACACATAAATGAATATTATTAATATTAACATCTCATGAAAGACATTATTCAATCATTATATATACGGTAAATTTAAGGAACTAAATTTGTTTCCTATTTTTTAACTTCTATCCATTAGAAAATTAGAAACAATTGATTAAGGTTTCTATATTATTTATTTATTTAGGCCCAAATAGCATTTTCAAAATAAGTTAATATTATATTCGTTACCAAAACAACGGCCATAAATTAAAAACGATAAAATAAAATTATAACGAAAGCATTTTTAATAAAAATTAAGGTCCAATTATTAACAAAAAAATAAAAAAAATAGGTTCAAAGGAAAAAAACTACAATTATTTAGTAAATGTACTACAACCAACTGATTTACTGATTAACATGTTTGCAATGATTGCTTTTTAGCAAATTATTTATTACATGTACAGCATGATACGAAATCAATATATGTGTATTTATAATGGACTCTGTCCGTCAAATAAATAAATAAATAAATAATATATTATATGTAGATTATTTTGTGTTAGCAGGGTAGAGCGATGGATTTTTAATATTACATTGCTAGTTGCCAAGTGATTTATGATCTCAGCTAAAAACTATCCGAGCTGAAAGCTGAAAAGCATCCACCCTGATAGATCAGCCAGATTGCATTATAAAGGGTTGTTGTTTGTTATTAAATTGTGTGCAAAACAATACACATTTTTTATTTAATTTTATTAAAATATACGGTGCTGCAGCTTCTGTGGTTGAATGGATTTGATGCTGGATTTACAGGTTATTTTTTTTTTTTTTTATTTAAAAAAAAATCTACGCAATATTATGATATTTGCACATATTTCAATTTTTAAATACTGTTTTCAATAAAGCCTAAGCGGCTTGTGCTTCAAAATAGGAATCGAGTCGTGTCGAAGTGGGGATTCGAACCGACGATCTCTGGACTTAGAGACCGCGACGCTACCCACTGGCCACCACCCGTTATAAATACAAATTAATTTTAACAGACAAAATCTAGTTTTTACCTACTTAAAATTCTAATATTACGATAAAAACTTTATTTGAAATGCAAAATGTTTTAGTTTAAAGAATGGACGATTGAAATAATTATTTTATTGAACAGTTATTTAAATTTCAATTGGGATCATTCTAGAATAGGTAATATGGACCAAGGGAAAGTTCCGTACCTAAATACTTCGATGGAACATTAGCAATGCATTAAGGCTCTGATTGCTTTGCGAGGCACAATCTGTGACCTGGAAACTTTGGAGAGCGTGCGGCAGTAAATTGATCTTTGGTGTGCAGGGGATTTTCAGTCGTATGTTGTTAACGCCTATAAACTTTTAACGACATCAGTGAGCTTAAGTAAAATATACAAATATGAATCATTGTGTTCAAAAAAAATTCCGCGTGGAATATAAATTTATGGGATATTTAAAAAAGCAAAAACTATGTATTTGCAATGCCAAAAACAATTCATAACCATACTTATTGCTTTGAATTAACACATAAATAAGAATATAAAAAAAAATTCATCTTACAAAAAACATATTTTCTATATTTTCACTGTAAAACATATTTTAAGTAAAAAAAAAAGGTTTTTTTTAAAAATGATCGTTTTAATAAACAAAAGAATACAGAAAACCAAATACCTATTTTGAATTTAACGAGACTTTTTACGAATGTAGTTAGGAACAATTAATATTCAAGCTGTAGCGTTGTGTGACAAAGCTATCCCATTAAATCAAAGCCGACAAACGTCTTCATTTGCATCAATGTCGCCGAAGCTTTCCAAAGCTTTCGCTAACAATTTGAGCAAACAGAGGCTTTTACTGTAATTATTGCCCTAGTTTGAGAAGGCACTGCATGCTTCCCTGTGTACGAGCTAAGTGTTTATTTGAGAATATTCAAATTTAATGTAAATTCAGATCAAATAATCAATACAAATACAGAGTTTGAACACTCAAAACAAATTGACGAACTTTAAATCTTAAATGCTTTGCTAATCGTTAACGCAACTCTACGGGCATACTTAACTATCTAATAAGCAAATTATTATACACAAATGCTTAATAGAAATTTAACTATGACCACTGAGATGCTGAATAGAAAAAATAATGATTTATCGATTAATAGTTTTGAATACTATTTAAAATCAGATTTTCTCCCTTATTATATAATTTAGTTGTGTGTAAAATACTGCAAAGCAAATTTATTTTGGTTAAATATTTTCACTGGTTTTCTGTAAAATAATTTATTAAAATATAACGAAAGCACTGTTTTTTTCACGTAATATAATTTTGGCTAAATCAGGCATGAAATGCAACGTTATAAAAGCAAATAAATGGCGGCCTCCGTAGGGTAATGGTTAAGACGCTGGACTCACGATACGGAGGTTCCGGGTTCGATTCCCGGTGAGAACAAAAAAAATAAAAGTGATTTTTCTCAAGGGCGTCATTATTCCCCTCTGTAATTGGACCTCCTGGTCTGTTGAGGTGGTTAGTAAAACAATAATAAAAAAAAATAATAAAAAAAAATAAAACGATTAAGTATAGATATAGAATAAGTCTACCTACCTGGTTAATTTGAAATTTGTCAAAACATTTGATACGATTTTGAGTCAAGAGTTTTATGTGTTTCATTTAATATTATTGGCGTATTAAAATTAGGAAAATAGTAGGTACATTTTCGTTTTTTTTTAAAAATAAAAACAGGAGAAAATTTTATGAACACTTATTATTGGACAGTTATTTAATTTAATTAGTTCAGTTATTATAAGTTCAATTTTTATTAGTAAAAAATAAGTGCTATTGCGACATGGGTATTGTCGATTTTCAAAAAATTATCACTAAACGCAACCAAACGAAACGTATCACACGTGTTATAAAAATATAATTCATCCTGATTGTTGTAAATGATTATGCAATGAAATGTAAAAAAACTGCGTTTGCAACAATAATACTTATATTACAATATACATACCTTTACCACATACCGAGGTTGCACTCAGACAGTAATATTTCTAAATAAAGATTAATTTCTAAATATTAGTGTTATAATATCAGCGAGTGTATAATTGCAAATTATCCATGAAGCAATTCATTACTGTAGCCAGCGCAATTAAATCCGATGCATATATTTATACACAATATTACCTCAGAACTTGGCCCAAGATAGAGCCGCCACTGCACTTGACTTGTTGATTGTTCCGACTGGTAGAACCCTCCCCTGTACTATCACAGCCTAAATCTAATTCTCTCTCGAGACATAATTGCTGTTGAGACTATAAATTGATATATTAAATTACAAATGCTCATAATCAGAGTGTAATCGACAATCAACAGGGAAATGTACTGTATTTTTAAACTGTAAATAGTAATGAATAGTAATGAATATTTGATTTATTCGAAAGATTCCTGGCAAAAAAAAAAAAATCAGAACTAATAAAAACGGATTGATCTCAAACGGATGCTTTAAAACAGAGGTTCCCAAACTTTTTTGTGTCGTAGACCCCTTGCCATGTTTTTCGGTTTTTAGTAGACCCCCTACTTACCTGATATTGATTTTTTGTAAATTTGTTTTTTGTATGATTGTAACTATTTGATACTAGTATATCGTTATGTGCAGGTTTTTACAGGTTATTGGGACCACAAAGCGAATCCCTACATCCTATAACTTACACAATTTTATAAACATGTATAACAATTTTTTTACTTCATAGGTACTTTTATAAATAATGTATATGTCTTTATATTATAAGATAGTATAATGTAAGTAAATAGGCACTATCAGTGTATGCTGAGATTCACTATCATGGACCCCCATTTTTATTTCATGGACCCCCAATTATTTTTTTCGCTGACGTAGACCCTTTGCAGGTTGACATAGACCCCTGTGGGTCGATACAGACCACTTTGGGAATCAGTGCTTTAAAAGCACCTAAGCGCACAAAAAGGGTCGTACTGAATATTATGTAATTGATGCGTAGAACCAGAGAAGTGGCTATGTACTTTTTTCTATTTTAGGCGCTACTTACATCAAAACTTGGTTAAAATGCCTTGAAATTAATAGACGCATCCTACGTATTTAATGACCTGTTTTGGCGAAAAATCTGCGATTACGATAATTAAAAAAATAATAACTGAGATAATAATGATAATAAAAATAATAAAATAATAATCCCTTAAAACATTGTAAGGACTTTAGACGCTAACTAGAAATAACGGAATATTTTATAACTCAAATTCTGGGATTGCAATGATTTGATATCAAACGGAGTCCAAAACAGAGTGGATAGTGCGTTGTGCTACCATGCATGAGGTCGCGGGATAGATTTCCAACGGGGTCAATATGCAATATTTATTTGAATGCGGTTTTTCACATCATAATATTTTAATGTTATTATACCTAGAAGCATATGACTGATAATTTTTCCTTGATAAAACAAATGATTAAGATTCACTGCCCTTCTAGGTGTACCAATGCAGTGCCCTATGCACCATTGGATACGGATAAGGGAAAGTAGAAGAAGTACATAATATATTTTTTAAACTTAGTCGCTACGCCCTAAAAGTTATTTTATCAGTAATATTCCAGCGAAGGCGTTTCGGCTGGCTGGGCAATATACTACGTATGCCTCCCGAGAGCTTTAACCATGCTTTCCTATTTTACAAGGCATCAGGTTCTCGACGTTCTGGACGTCCACTTTTGACAATCCCTTGTCAGTTTGCGTCAGAGCTGCGGGACGTGGACCTGGCTTAGGAGGATGCTGGGAAACTGGCGGCCGGCCGCTTGGCTTGGAGGCATTTTGTGGATTATGATGAGCATGATGATGATGATGATGAATATTTATAAGAAAAAATTAATCCACGAATGTAAATAGTAAGTTATCGTTCAGATCTCTGTTATTGTTGGATCGCACATGGTTAAAATAACATAGGAAAATTGAGAAAAAACCGAACCTCTTCAGTATATCGATGACGTCATATGATTGATTACATGGCAGGCATGGTCAAACACGCTATTACAGGAAAACAATTCCGCAAGTTTTGATAAGAAATTTGATGCCCGAACAAACAACGAATGAATTACGGGCTTCGGATCCGTGGAAATACTAACTTTGTTATATTAATAAGCCATTTAAATAAAAAAGTATTTATGGATAAGTAAGATGATAGTATAACAAAGATAAAAATATTACGTATTCTTCGTAAATTTTTTAATAAATA
Organism: Micrasema minimum; assembly: GCA_022494985.1. Taxonomy (NCBI): domain Eukaryota; kingdom Metazoa; phylum Arthropoda; class Insecta; order Trichoptera; family Brachycentridae; genus Micrasema; species Micrasema minimum. The sequence goes on along the minus strand of JAGVSP010000405.1, from coordinate 45,857 downwards.
CGCAATACCGTCTTCCAGGGTTATGAAAATAGTTATCATATTCAATAGTTATCATATTCAATAGTTATCATAATTAATAGCCTTAAAAAGTTGCAAATAGTTCCTAATTAAGCAGGCAAAACGAATTATAGAATCTATTACTACGACAATAAAGTCTACTAGATATGTAATTATTATTATTTTAAGTTAAAAAAATACAGAAAAGTAATTAAATTCGATACGTTAATTGAATCACAAACTTCATGTTCGATAGTTTAACAATTGACCTCTCGGCAAGACAAAAAGTAGAACATAAATGTTGAAGGATTACTTTACAAAAATATGTGCAATGAAAGAAATTTTCATAACTGGCTCAACGTTTAAAATATGCAACTCTTCATGAAATACAAGTTATCCTGAAAACCTTTACATTTTCATTACCTATCCACTTTCCATTAAAACAATAACGTCTATTTCTGGATCACAGTGTACCTGGTCTTCGTTATCGAAAGTACGCCACCATTTAATAAAATGTATCGCATTTAAGAGAATGTGTTTATTTTAGTTTCACGATTCAGCACACTTAACTCAAATATTTTCCGACGTGTATGTAATCATATGAACAGGGTAGTAGGCGTGTTGAGATGTATTATTTAGGAATACGAACATGATATTGCATAAAGTACGTAATCTAATCTAAATGATCCATAAATATTATAACGTATTTGGTTTCCATCAACTAATCTTTAATTTAGTCGATAAGTGTGCTTTATTGAATAAAATGTTTCCAAACGATGTGCCCACAAAATAAAATACCGAGAGAGTGAAATATAAAATTGTCTAAAGGTGTATTTAAATTTAATGAGTTAACCCAATATTTCAGCTAAACGAATAGTTTTTTTATACTTTGATGGCCAGAAAAGTTAAGATAAATATTTAGGAGAGAGACTGATTGGATTTACAAGCAACATTTCAAATGAAATTTCTTTCTTGGCTTTATTCTGTATTGAAACACTGTTTATTAAATTATATTAAATATTTTAAGATAGGTACCTACAAATTTTAACGTCACTACTTAAGAATGAATTATTTTATTAGAGGTCATCAATCTTACTTTAGAAAGAGAAATAATCTACTCTCATTATATATTTTAATTTTAATATAATTATTGATTTTAAAAATTTAAATAATACAAATACATGGAATAAAAAAATAACAAAATTCACAGTACAACTCGAAAAGTGGTGAATCCACATCATATTTGGAGACAAATGTGTAAAATTCCTTCTCAATAAAGCTTTTATAAGTACTCACCGCAAAAGAAGTAAAATTGTACAATTCTTATTAAAATGTTGTTTTTTTTTATTTTATTTACATTTGACTTTATTGATATTTGATAATTTGACTAAATAAATGATATTTTTGATAACAATTTGTAAAATAAAAAAATATTTTTAAAAAATCAACTTTTTACTCAATTTTTTTTAAAACTATGGGACAAATAAAAAAATAGTATTCTATCAAATCGACTCCAAATATGATGTACATTCACTGGTTTTCCGCTTGTACATCGGGTTTTATTACACGGTGTGTATGCGAGGAAAGACAATTATTTTTAGAAAAATAGCATAGTTATATAATGGAATCCGAAACAAAAAATTAAATAAACGAAAAGTAATACATTGCTTAGAAGATATACCTACCCGTATGCTGTGTAATTTATTGTACACGAATATTAAGAATTTTTTTGCATAATAATAGGCGTGATAGTACTAAAATTGATTGTTAATTTTAGAATGTGAGATGAGTTTTCTTTTTAAAGTCAATTCTGAAAGAAGGTATAAAAATTTAGAAGGCAAATGCGATTGGCTTAGCTCAGAAAAAACAGGTTAGTTAAGTCTGGACCGCAAAGTATGTAATGGTATAAGTTTACACGTCGTCGAGAGAATTTCTCTCAGACTTCAACACGCGTGCTTGGAATAAGATTCTAAACAGCATGGCGTAAAGCCGTGGCAGAAAGAAATTTTGACGGCAAGATTTTTTTTTTTGTATTTTGAAAAGAAACAAATTGAAAATTTTTAGCTTGCATTTTATACAATTAGTTAAATAATATATGGACAGTGTTTGTATGAAAGACAGATAGGTCATGTTACCATTTTAGAGCTATTTTGTTCTTATACTTAGCCGCCAATATAATCTTATGAATTTGTAGGTACATAATTATTTTTAATGTATTATTGATATTTTAATTGAAAAAATATAATAAACCAGAAAATACGATTCATTGGCATGGTATTTCCCAAAAAACGGTTGAATCGCCATTATTTATACTTTATACAAAATGTTAACGATATTAACAAATTCTATAAAAATCAAAACAACGCTTTCTTTATTAGTAGATTATTACTACTAGTGATTGAAAAATACGAATAAAATTAATAAAACGAATATAATATATTTATGACGTAATAATAATAAATATAATTAACTACAAATTTGTACCTTATCGAAACAACTCAACGATTTAGGATTTTACTGAGAAAAACTTTAATCCCAAGAAAACTTCAGAGTGAAAAAGCTGAAAATTTTAAACAAAATCATTCACGTTCAATATCATAGAAAAGTTTCACAATGCAATTTGTCTTCCTATCTACTGTGGAAGCCGAACACAGAATTTCCAACAATTTTTCACTTTTACGATCAAACTATGAGCTGTCGTCACCCTGGTTTTCTAAAACATTTTAAAGTTTCAGACACAAAATACTGCAAGAGAAATACTTATAAGATTGAATGGTATTAAAAGGAATATTACGATGAAACTACTGTTTGATCTTGACTTTCTCAAAAACTGATGATAGTTAAATATTTGTACGTTCATCTTAACCACGTCAATGTCAATTAAGACATTTAATAGGGTTAACAGTAATGAATATAAAAAATCAAACTCAAATAAAAAAAATATGGAACGGGACGAATTTGAATCGCCAGAAAGACCAACGATAGATGGGCAAAACGTGTTCTGGTCTGGAGACGTCAAAACCTGAGGCCTCAATGACGTCCACCGATAAGAAGTCGGTGTATGGGGACGGCGCAGGATCGGGAAGAGCGCAGGCGGCAGAAAAATATCTATTTACAGCAACGGAACTTCACGGACAGATGTAATGATGATGATTTGAAAATAACTGAAATAGAATATAAGAAATAAAGGGGTGGAAAGATTTCTAATCTGAAATTCATGTCTCTAACCACGGATCTCATCAGATAATCTATCTGATTATTTATAGTGAATTATGAATTTATTAAACGAAGTAAAGGTGTATCGATGTACATTACGGGCACGTAATCGCATTCCGCTAACTTAATCTGTCCTAGACGTCTACCATACTCTTAAGTGGATTGAGTTGATAGTAAGACCAATAATGTGATTACAGGTAGCGATACGGTAAGGTATAGGGTATAGGTAATATTTGTAAAGACCCATAATACCTTACCTAAGTTTCCTTCTATCTCAGGTGTAGTCGGGTATTCTTCTTCCTCGGCTAGCCGGTCAGTATAATAGATAAGCAGGTACTCGTTAAATCCCAGTTCCTCGGATTGAGTGTAACGGGTCCTTGGTTCTTACTGTCCATCCCCTTTTTACTTGTGGTCAAGAAAAGTCACTTTCCCGGAAGGGGTAGTATACGGCGCTTAGGCCTTTTGGTTTTCTTACACAAATCTTTTAATTAGTAATCTAAGAACTCGAAGTGTGATAGCTTATACCAGAAATATGAACTCGAGAAAGTGGTTTAAGGTAGTAAATTTATTCGGTAACAATTCACTTAGAGACAAGGTGCAATTGAGGACACAAACAATGGAAAGTCAACTTGGATAACACATTTTTCTAACATTCGTAAAGATTGTGACAAGGTAATGTTATTAATTGAGTCACATCCAATAACCCTTTTTACATAATTGGTTCTTATAAAAATGGACCCTTAGTTATTGTGGTAATGCTAATACCCTCATAGAATATAGATATATATATTCTCTTAGAACTCAACCTGGTTAACATATGTCACTACCGTGTGTACAAGATTGAGACGGTGTAAAAACGTCATGAATTTGGGCAATATTAATACCTTCAAATATTGTGGTAATACTAATACTTTTAATAGAATGTAAACATATATATATATATATGTTTCCCTCTTTGTGCTACGAAAACAACATGTATGTGGCTTAATTACTCTGAACCAACCTGACTTTTAAATAGCGGCTAGGATAACAAGGAGGGCAAACGGTGGTGGTGACTCACTGCAATTATGTAGGCTGTAGGTTGGTGATAGATTCCATCTTGTTTTTCACCGGTTGTGCATTCTGAGAGCAGAGGGGCTTGGTTGTCCGATGTCCAGTCTAACCCGTGCGTGGCGGTGGTTCACGAGTCTGCATCAGTTGCTGGATTCCCTCCAGTGAGGAAACGGAAGAAGGGGGGTGGGGTTTTCCTCACTCGTAGTTCAGATCGATGGGGACGATGGGTCTCCACTGGCAAAATCCTCTGAAGTTTGTGAAACCAATACAACCGCTTGGGCTTGGCTCGCTTGCGGTGTCGAACAGGATTATACTATTTCTCGATGGTTATTACGTGAAGCACTCCGTGATAGTTGATTTGGTCCTGTTATTTAATTGTGACACACTACGCGATAATTGTTTGACTTTTATTATAATTAAATTGTGCACGCATACAGGACCTGGGTCGCCTGTTCTATGTATTACAGCACATGCATAAAGGACCTGGGTCTCTCTAGTACCGATCTTCTGTAATTCCTCGCGGTAATTGTTTTTTGATATTTATTATATTTAAAATGTGGATTCACCACGATTACGGCTTTTACACAACCGTTTCCTATTTAATCCCGACACATTACTTAAAATTCAAATTACAATAGGTATGTTTATTTGGAAGACTTAAGTAAGGAAAGGCGATATAAATACGGAAAATATTCAATGATTTTTCTTCTTTGATTCCAGACTTCGATTAACATTTTTTTTGGACTTGTTCTGTTTGCCTATATTGCATTAATTGATATATATACGTTATAAAAAGTAAATAGAAAAAAAATCCATTTTTTTTATAGAATTTCAATAATTTATCAGTATCTTCATCCCGTACCATGAATACTAAACTGAACTAACTAAAAAAAATAATATTTTGGTACTATTTCATGAAATTGGAATTTAAAAAAAAAGATATCTCGCTAAAAAGATATCTAGGAAGGAAATATAAATATGTTTCTTTGACAATGAAATATGGTATTCTCAGTTAATTTTCGACAAATTATTTAGACTTAGTGTAGTTTATTATTCGTGATACGATTCTTTTCATTTACATACATGTATAAATATTGAAAAATCTCTTACCTAGTGCAAATTTCACGCCAGTCCACGCTGACCTGACGTAGTTGAAGAAGCGTCGGTAGAGGGGGCGCGGGCGGCGCCTTAGCGCGCTGGGGCGCTCTTCTTCGGCCCCCGCGCCCCCCGCCTCGGAGTCCTCCGTTCTAAGGGCGGGCTGCTGCCCCTCGCTCGAGCTGCACGCCCTCGCCTCGGGCTGCGGGTGGCGAGCCACGGTTAGGGGATCTGTGGCACGGGGCTAGACGGATCCCTCGCTGTGTAGTTTGTATGGAAGAGTTCAGAGATTCTCAAACTTTAAAACATCGATCACTTCGAAAAATTTCCACTCCTTTTTTTAACACACAAAAAGTAAGTAAGGTTGATTGGCGGGAAACTAAACGGTTCACGCAGTGTTCACTTTGTATACGAGAATTCATAAATTCTAAAAATCATTTAATGTTTCCAGAGATTCTCATTTTTCATTGAAAAAAACAATTTGGTTGTTTGGTGGGGTAGGCAGATCTAGCGGTGTGCACTTTGTGTATAAGAATTTAAAGATTAAAAAATTCTCTCACTTCAAATATAAGATATTTAGTCGGTTTTTTAAAGCAAAAACACATAACTGGTATTTAAATAATAAGCGTTGAGTCTTCAGTGGGAGAGTTATAACGCAAAAACGATTTTCGAACCAATCAAATTTATAAGTTATGAAAAATGTTGCTCATTTATTATTCAGGAAATATTATCGGTCATTTTAATTCTATTCTACAAGTGAAAAATACGTACACTCTTGTTTTTAAAATTAGTGTTATTGGTATACGTATCTTTAAACTTTATGTAATTTACTTCCTTCACATTGTGTGTATAAAACACTTAAGGTTTATGAAAATGTGTATTGCAGAAGTAATTGTTCTTGTTGCTTATTTTCCATGGTTTTTAAGTATAATATTTATAAGCTTTTGAATGAATTGTAAGTTAAATTCAGGTATAAAAATAATGACCGCAATTTGTTAATGAAGTTTATGTTTAACCATGAATTTATGTAAACAGATTATGTTGGACGAATGGAATCAATTAAGAAAGCTTTTAATCAATTTCGAAAAAATAAGATGCACTAAACTTTTCTTAAAGCTTAAATTTTATTTGTTTACACTTAAACACACTTTCAACAACACCGATTTTAATTGGACGATCTTATCTTAACGAGGGATAATATTATGCAGTAAATTGCGATGTTCTTGAAACGGTTAACTTTTTGAAAACCTTGCAGTACGTGTCGCGACGACTTAAATAAAAGAAGTGAAAAAGTACCGGAAAGATCACTAACTTTACCGTCACTTTAAATCGTTTTAAACTAGAAACTTTGCTCTCTCTAACGATTGTTTTATACAACGTGTTAGGATGACACAGCGGCTTAAGTTTCAGCAACTTTTAAAAAAAAGCTAACCTCACACAAGATGCAATTAATAACTTGTTTTCTTCCGACACTTGAAAAGAAATTTGTATCACTTTTATTCGTATTGCACGAAGAGAAATTAGTATGGTTGAGTCCACACAATTGGATTTTAATTTGATAGTACGTAGATGTCTTAAATCGTATTTTTAATCTCTGTATTGTCTCGGTAACGTTGTGATGCACTCGCGACTGACCAACGAATGTGCATCATGATTTTTATCTGCGCTATTTGCTGGCCTCATGCGCCGTTTGCGCGGGCTAATATTCTCGCATTGATCATTGATAGATCAACGTGCTATTTTCACTCCGAATTATGGCCCAATCTGCCAGCTAGTCTATAAACTTTATAGGTTTTTAATCGTTTGATAATCATATTCAAGTGCGTGCTGCATTGGGTGTGGCGTGTGCGTGACTAATTATATTCTTAATTCATCCATCAATACGTATTTTATAACGTTCCGTTAATTCTCTTTTCCTGCAGGAGTACATATAAGAGTTCTTTTTTCTTTATTATGGTTAATAATCTTTAATAAAAAATAGTTCTTTCAAATATTCTCCAAGAGTTTGTAAGACAAAATAATGGTAATTAAATAAAAGTTCTTATATTGTTTTGTACGTATTTAATATTTAGAGTATTTGTATCGTTTTAAAAGATGCCGTAGAATTATAACTTAATAATATACAGCAAATTACACATAGGCATAAGAAAATAGGTAATAACAGGTGAATGAATAAATCATCGAAAATAAATTTATGCTGGGATTGGAGAACGTCCTATGCATGGAGAATTCATATTTTAGACGTACGTCAAACATATTCTGATCTCAGATTAGATTAATTTTACGATTGTGAGGGTCAAAAACTTGAATAATAACCTTACATTATTGAAATAGTTGGACTTTAAACTATTACAGTTTTATAACGTGAGTGATTTCTTAATACAAAACAGTTTTACCAAGAGCAATCAATTTTACTAATATAATCAAAATCATTGAATATTTACGTCACTTAGTTAAACAGATTACTATAGTTTAAAAAATTATATTTAACATAAAAAAGTATAACTAATAACAGCATTAAAACAATTAAAATAATCCTAAGAATAAAACGTAAAATTTTCGTTATATTTCGCACAAGTCTTCTCAATAAAATTTTCATAAATCAGCTAGACAGTTTTACTTATTCATTAAATTAATCTGTATCTGACGCCCTAATACACAGGCCGCAGTGAGTTGCGCTTCGTAAGATTAATGGTCTCGTGTCCACGGTAGCTTTTCATAAGAAAAGTACAGCGAGCTTTTGGTACTAAATGTCACACACAGAGACTCCATAGTATAACAGCCTCTGGGATGTATGCTGGAGTACTGTGACTTGAAAACTGTAAGCGAACTTTTGAAATATTAAGGCCCTTTCTTATCACCTCCGTTTAAAACCTGGTTATTGTAAATGTCCTACTAAATCGCAGTTAAGTTTGAAAATGCATTTCATCACCTCTAATTATCACAAAAATATTGTAAATCCCATTTAAAACGCCGCTAAACTTAGTCAGAGTTTTGTTCAACATTTAAATCACATTTATGTATGGCGTCACGTTTGTAACAGTTATGACATCTCGACTCAAATTTTTAATGCATTAAAAAGCTGTCAAAATGGAAATATTATAACGATAATCCAATATTTTATATTGTTTTGGATAGGTATAACATTAAAGAAACATAATAAAACTCGATTATAACTAAAATAACGAAATGTCTAAAAACATTATTTGCCAGGTTGGATTTTTACAGTATTTGATAAGTAGTCCGGTAAAATTAGCTTTAAACGGAGGTGATAAAACATGCCCTTAGTGTAAGTGAATTCGGTAATCAGCGTTGGTTGGTGCGATTATTTTGTAATGATAACCGTTATAACAACATTTTGAGTGTGTATAAATACTTGTAGACAAATTACTGGATTATATCCATATCAATCGCTATTGATACTCAACATAGACAGAAAAGCTCTGGATACTGCTAGTGATTGATAACCGTAATATTTCACCTTTTTTTATTATACCAGGCAGAGAGAATAGAACTCCACACCTCTCGCATACGGCCGGTGTATTCTCCACATTATAACACATTTTATCATACATGTACACCGATTACTCGAACTTTTCACATGTCCACTTTGCAAGGCCTGTTGGCTCTAAAAGCATTTGTCAAGCAATATTGTACTTGATCATGACACACTCACGTCTTTTTTAAACTTCTATTGTAGTCAACAAGAATCCTGGTAACTAACATTTTGTAAATTATCCTTGAACCATCAAAGGTTTTTAATTTGAGATTGTAATCATTTCTATTTAGTATTTCAAAATAAACCGCAATAACGTCTAAAACGAGTTCATAATATACCTACATATTATAACAGTACATCAATAGTCAATCATATTTCCATTTGATATTATGATTTATGACAATGAATTTAACTTGTAAAAAACATTATTTTTTTACACTGTGTTCTTTGGCTTCGTGTTGCCGACGAAGATATTTCGGAGCACATTGCAGAGTACATTATTTTTATTTTTTATTATTATTATTATTTATTTGGTATTTATAATTTTTTACATAGACTAATATATTTTACATTACCCTAACTTAATTTTTTCCTTACTATTCTTAACCTATCATTATTATTAATTCAATTTAGCCATGATATAATATCTACACTAATATTTCTAACATATGTATTTTTTACACTAAGCCCTAAATAACTTAGCCCTAAAAAATTTTGTTCATTTTTTAATTCATCTGGCATCTCCTCATACATTTTGATGCCCTTATACATAGACAATTCTGTGACATAGCTGAACATATATGGACTTATTTTAATGATAGTAATTATAATAATCTTTCGGATGTACTTGATAGAACTGATTAATGTGAGATTAACGTGGGAATGGCAAGAGTTAAATAATTTAACAATTTGAGCTAGTGTTTGAGTGAGCAATCCGCGTACAGGTTTGAACAACCTCGCTTCTACACACAAACAGCAGACTTCTAGAAATATAAAATATGGCATTCATTAATTGATTGATAACCAGCGTCTAATTGATGCCCAAATATCACATATTTGCGGTATAAGGCCCCAGTGATTTAGTCGGTATAATTAAGTAAACAGTTGAGCCATCTTGGAGCTAGTCTAGAATTTTACGACACAGGAACATACTCGTACATTATGCAGGCTGTAAATTTATTTGCGGTTACGTTTAACTACTCGTATTTACAAATTAATCGACCGTTGAATATAACTCTGTCTTTCCTGTCACGATAGAATATAGAACGGGCATAGAAAATACACGGTTTTAGTGTGTACATATATTATCACTGTTAGACAAATAACTTTCACCACTACCATCCTAAAGACATGTTGGTTATTTGGAAAACAGAACAAAATTTACTTGATGGTGTGAACAATGTTATAATAAATGTAATAAATTATAGTATTGATTTTGTATTTTGAGACCTTACGTTTTTTGGCGGCGTCCGCCGTAGTGTAGTGGCTAAGAGGCTCCGCTGGGTGCGCTGGATTCGGAGGTTCCGGGTTCGATTCCCGGTGAAAACTCATAAGTTTATTAATGCATAGGTGACATTACATTAATATTTCATGTGTGATACCTTGGGCTGGTACTGAAGCGTAGGGTTGATCATTCTACATTCATTTAATAAATATGATTAAGATACACTGCACTTGGTGTACCAATGCAGTGCCCTATGCACCATTATGTGCGGGTAAGGGAAAGTAGTATTACTAGATATGGTTACAAATTGAATCAGTTGTAGTCTAGTGGTAGATTAGCGGACTCCGGATTGGAATCTCTAGGTTTTAATCCCACTCCACCTTAATTTGTTTTCTGGTTTGTGGCACAGATTTCTTCTACTATTTGAATATACTCCTAAATTAGAATATTTGGGTATTTCTAGTCTACTCTCCCTTATCTGCATCCAATGGTGCATAGGGCACTGCATTGGTACACTAAGCGCAGTGAATACTTTGTAAAATGAAAGATCAGTCTTACGCTTCAGCGCCAGTCCAAGGTATCGCATATGAAATATTTTATGTAAAAAACCACATTAAATTAAATATTGGGTGTAAGTTACTAGATTTAAAAAAAAACATTGAGACAGTTATTTAATTTATTTTATTTTAAAAATTTATGATGAAACTTACTCATATAAAAAATTAAAAATTGTAAAACGAACTCCCTCTCTAAACACAAGTATCCACTTTATTAGAGAGGTAGAAACGTTATGTCTAAATTTTATATATATCACCAACATTATGTTTAGGTATATTATATTTTGTAACAGATTTTAATTTCAATAAAAAAAAAAAAAAAAAATAATTTTACTACTAATTTGAGACTACTACTTTCCCTTATCCGCATCCAATCTACCCGTGAGTACCATTATCAAAACTAATGCAAATAAATTATAACGTCAATAAGTCAACTAAAGTTAACGTTACAATGTCACGCACTTCAAAGCGTTAGCGTTAAATTCTGATAAACTTCTCAAATAAATATATAATTTTGAATGAATAACACAAAGGTAACTCGCTCGTGAATGTATGAAAAAGGAACACCTTCCCGTGAAGGCTCTATCGCTGTAAGAGAAGCAACAGGTTATAAAAACCGGAAACTTGTTATAATTTCATTAAGAATCGAAGAGGGCAAAAGCTCACGATCGCGATATGCTTTCAGTCTCGCAGTTTCACCGTTTTTGTGGAGCTTTTTCATCATACGGTGCTACAAGTTTACCATAATGTTACACAATATATTCAAACATACGGGAGATTATCTTGATGGAACATAATGCGTTAAATCTTTCACTGTTACGAGATATAAAATATTTATGACCCATGTATTTCATCATGATGTGAATATCACTCTCTGGCGTTGAAGTGTAAGAGTGATCATCTTACCTTCATGTAACAAATGTTTAAAATTAACGGCACTTGTGTTGCCCTTACACTTTTTTTTTTTAATTTCAATATAAATGTAATCTTTAGAATATAAAATAGTAAATGTCCTACTGAGTTATCTACAGCAACTTGTATACAATATAATGTCCTACTGAGTTGCATACCGCAACTTGTATACAATATAATATCCTACTGAGTTATCTACCGCAACTTGTATACAATATAATGTCCTACTGAGTTATCTACCGCAACTTGTGTACAATATAATGTTCTTTTACTTCTATTTTTCTGTAATTTGCTTTTTAACAATATAACAAAATATAAATTGGGATATTTTACATATAATTGCCCTTCACAAAATAAGCTATTTTAATTCCCCTCACAAATATCCTTTTTTAAAACTAAGTTCATTAATTTGATTTTACAGAAAAAGACAGACAGAGACAGAAAATATTTTTGTAGACATCTCTGCAAAAAATAATATGATAAAAAACTTCTAAACACTACTAAACAAAAGATTTTGTTATTTTTTATGTTTTGAAATTCTGATGATGACCAGGTAAACATAGGGTAATTAGATAATAAAATGATAAATATAATTTTGAAAACGGTCTGAAATATCTATTTTAGTTGATGTGAAGATAACAATATTTATTACTTTATTTGTGGGTGTAAAAATAATTTAACATTAAACAGGTACAGGTACTACAGAAAAAACTGTTGATTGAATAACACTTAACACAGATCAGAAATTAGAAAAAAACTATTACGTACCTCTTACGTACGAGAAACTAAAAATAAACCCATTCATTCCCATAGATATAACATCACAGGAAATGATGGCTCGTGTAACGGACTAATTTAAAGAAATTTTATTATGATCGAGATTAACATTTTTATGTGGCATAAATTCATATTGGCTTTTTATAACTTCGAAACGTTAAGTCAATATAAGAGGAATGTGTAAGCGATCGGCCACCAGTTTTCGAGCGTTTTTCCAAGTCAGATCCACACCCCTGCAGACGTATTATCAGCGATGGGCGTCCAGGATTTACTTGTTTAGGTTGCCTAAAGCCTTCTAGCGCGTTGCAGCCTGCCCATCACGCCGTGACGTCATCGGCCATTAGCGCGGTACATAATAAATATTTAATTATACCCCGAACCCCTAACGAGTCTGTGATCTTTATTAGACATTATCTCGTTCCTCTTTCCTCCCCACGGGTAGCTGTCGCGCCCTGTATGAGGGGTGTAAAGTCGACGAGACAAAAGCCTTTTCAAATCCGTCCTCGGACCGTTATTATGAATTATAACTAAAGACTTGGATGTTGGCGTGGAACAAAGAGACTTAATATTAATGCTGGCCAGGGGTGTTCAGACTTAAGTTGTGAGATGAGTTAAATCTATTTTTCGGAACTTACACAACTCATATTATAAACAATATATGAAGGTTGTAGGTACCTACTTATTTAAATAAAAACATCGTGAATAATATTTTGTAATAAGATGTTTAGCCATTTATCTAAACTCCAGGTAAAATGTTACTAATACGAATATAACAAAAGAGATGAATTGTAATTTTTGTTTATTTTTTTATTAATTTTTTTATTTGTTTATGGACAGCCAACAGACATACACTTATTTTAAATATATACAATAATAATTTCTAACAATAATGTCCACTTAAAGGCTATCACTTAAGTATCTAAAATTATTGAAACATTTATTATTGTTGCAAAGTACCCATCCTGTACACAGTTGCTTATTTGTAATATGTAAAGCATAAATAAAAATGTTTTAAAGGAAAAGTATCATAACCGAAAAATAAAAGTTTAAAAATAATTTACTAAGTAACCATCACGCCATTTCCTCGTAGGGGTAGGCAGAGAGGATAGAACGCCATACCACTCTGTCCTGACATACTTCCTTTGCTTAATCTACATTCATACATCTTCTCATGCACATACGCCGATTATTCCGACTTTTCACATGTCCACTTTCAAGTAATTGTCGTACTTGGTCATGCCATGTCTTTTTCAGCCTTTCTCGGCTTCTACATGCAAACAAACTTGCATTTAAACTTCTTTTAGCCGTTCTTTCATCACTCATTCGCTCCACATGACCAAACCATCGATATCGTTGATCTCAGCCTTGCACTCTGCTCTAATTTCGACATTTGTACACCTATCATACATAGTTCGAATTAATTATTCAAATTCATACATACATATTATACATAGCTAATATTATATCATTGTTGGAACAAGTAAATGTCTATTGACAAAATATTTTCACATTTCTCAGATGAAATTTATTTATCGTAAATAGGAAATAATATTTTTTATGCAAGTTGCATTCTTATACAAGTTGCATTAAAATTAACCAAAATGACCGAAAAATCCTAACGCCAATTACATGAGAAAAATACATCTTCAAGGTAGTTTTATTCTACCATACTCACTCCACTGACGTTGATTTGAACTACACTAGTATGAATGCATCACGAATATATTGCATATGCAAGTACTTATGAGTGTTAAGTATAATTTAATCATAAAATACATCTTTCGATAAACTCCATCCATAAAATTAAATAATGATGTGTAAATCGTAGCGGAAATCAGAAACGCGTATTAAATTATTTACGTGATCTTGATTGGTTGACCGTTTGAGAGTCTCTGAATAGGAGTAAGAAAGATTAAAGGAATTCACAAGTAATTTAATCGAGAAATAAACTGTGCTATTAGCTAAGTAACAGTGGATTTCAGCAAGAGAAGTACGCGTGTGTTTAATAGCATTCTGTTTTATATCTAGAAACATCTCACTAAGCTTTGTAATTTCTATGTTTAATTTTGTGCTCTACTGTGTTAATGGCAGGTTTAGCAATTATTTATTAATGGTACAAACGTAGAATTTACAAAATCAGCTTAAATTTCTGTTTATGAAGGTACAATTCAGTTTAGTCTCTTGTCACCTAAATCAAAGAATACATACACTGAATATAATCAATTTTACGTCTTTTTTAAAATGACAGACATGTATTTCAAAATATAATTACCTACATGCATATTCAATGAGACTAAATTAAGAATAACATTCTTTAAGTACATACCTATTAGCTAGTTAGATATGATTGAAGCCCTACATTTTTTTAAACAGTTATTTAATTCAACCGAGGAACCAGAGGCCTCAAGGACGTCCACCGATGAGATGGGTGGACGAAATCAGGAAGTCTGCTGGAAGACAGTGGATGGGGACGGCGCAGGATCGGGAGGAGTGGAGACGGCAGGGGGAGGCCTATGTCTATTAAAGCAGCGTAATTTAAAATATAGTAAGTGTGAATAACTATATCTAAATCCTTTTCAGAACACATTTGTGAAGTGGACAGTGGATTGTACAAAGCATAATTTGGTGCCCGTTTGTACTTTTCCACGGCTGAACAAATTTTACTGCTTCTAGCGACAAAACGAGGAATATGTAAATTCAAATGAAGAATATTGCACTGCCACAATTATACAAAGCTTATGCGGAAAATGGAGATACTAAAAATTATTTCAGCTCTGCAGAAAGCACTTAGAAAAGGAGCTTTTATCCCTAACGGAATGTAATTGAAAAGAGAAAACTGTTTTCACTGCAAATACCATCAAAATGTTTTTAAATGGGGAAATCTGATTGTTAAAAAAATATTTAAGTTACAACGACCAAGAGCTGCGACATTATATTAAAAATAACTGTTTATATTACATTTTTATGATCGACCATTTTATTCAGTTTTTTCTCGTACATACATGTTTGGTGGGTATTTTTAAAAATTTCTGTCGTTCTTAAGAACCTACAAAAGCTTTTCAAATCACTAGCGTAAGGATGTCAGGAATAATTAGCACGTTAAAAAAGCCTGCTTACTTTCAAAACTTTTTGACGTGATAACGTCTAATAAATCGATGAACGCCGGTTGCACACACGAAAAAGCATGACTCATTGTCACGTTCCGCCTGAGCCGAGTGTGCAAGCGAGAGCGCGGAACAAGCGATAGAGAGGCACGATCGGCCTAAGCGTTCGGTTTGTGACGCATCTATCTCTCTTCTACTCCATCGGCCGATGCGTCCGAGTAGAAGGAAGACAGCAGCAGCACAAAAGCTACAAAGTGAAAGTGAAATCGTCATCACCAAAATGAAATGAAATCACCAAATTGTGCACTTCCAGATCAAATAAATATGTTTTCGGTAGTACCAGACCGATCCTTTAAAAGGATATTTTAATTTCCCATCACAGCAGGTAGCAAGACTGAACCCACGCTCATGGTTAAATATTTTCAGGGGAAATTTACGTTAAACATTATCCTTTTGAAAACTTGTAATTTTCAATTAACTCCTGCTTTGTATTGTACAGAATAATGATAATTCAGTGATAATAATTCAATTCAATTCATAAAAGTATGTTTTTTTTCATCAATGTTTTCTTATTACGTTATCACGTAAAATTATCGTTCGTAAACCGACTTTACAGACAACCAAAAGTTTTTTTATTTGATAAGATTTGTATTACCGAAGGAGAACGTACCGAGATAACAGTTTACTAAATAAAATGCAATTAGGACAAAGCGTTGGCTATCTACAAATCTATAGACTTAAGTATGTAGGTACTTATTACTTTCCAATAGACACGAATTAAATAGAACCTTATTCGCTGTCTCTTTCAGCAGTTAGGTTCTCGGTTGGGTTCGACACTTGACTAAATAATGGACCAACAAGACAAAAGGGAGAACTGTTTTATTAAAACGGTAGGACAGACTGTTGACTTATATAATTGAGATG
This sequence comes from Micrasema minimum, assembly GCA_022494985.1. Classification (NCBI taxonomy): domain Eukaryota; kingdom Metazoa; phylum Arthropoda; class Insecta; order Trichoptera; family Brachycentridae; genus Micrasema; species Micrasema minimum. The sequence goes on along the minus strand of JAGVSP010000405.1, from coordinate 29,279 downwards.
ATAAGCAAACTGAGCGAGGAAGCCGAAAGGCGCACCTAATTAATAATGTATTTCTACTAAAATCCTGAAGGAAATCCCGAATTAAGAGTATTTAGCTCTTAAATTAATTTAACTCATTTTCAACTTCAAAGTAAGGAATTGGTACAATAATTTCCAGTATTAATAAATTGTATAAAAAAAACTACTTCAATCAATTTTGAAGTAGTTATTAGAGCAGTCAGATTTACTATTGATTTTTTAAAATAAAAAAAACCCTTGCAATCTTTCAACGAAGCTTAAGAGGTTTGTCCTTGAAAATAGGAATCAAGTCGTGGCAGAGTAGGATTTCAAAAAGGAATCATTCTGATGGGCCACCACCGCCCACCACAGATCTTTTTTTTTTGGAACACCTGGAATCTAACCGAAAATATGAATTACTTTTAACTAAGCAAACGTCTAAAGACGTGCAGTCATTCTTAAACAATATTTTTTTTTTCTCTGTGTGTAACTCCTATTCAACTGCAGATGAAAACTGCTGTACCCACATTCAAAATGTTACTTTGTATTTTGTATATTATTTCTTTTAAATATCTTGATCCTTGATTTCCTTTGAGGCCACGTGGCAGGATTCCCAAGAATACAGGAGCAAAGAAGAGTTCGCAAAATGGGAACTGAATTAACTTTGATTCAAATGCAAATTTTCACTCGGTAATCGCATTATGCGCCGGTCTGGATACAATCCCTTGAGACTAATACAATAGTCGATATTAAGCCACTGTCACTGGCTGTGAGCGAAGGTGACCAAGGTAAAATCTTTTGTTGTGGGGATCATAACATTATTATATCTTCGTAGCTTTGTCTTTGAGCTTTTTGTGCACATAGCTGTTATATAGATTTAATTATTCTAAAATCAGTATATTATATAGTCAGTGTTTTGTACAAAGATCGGTAAAAACAAAATAGAATTTAAAAAACACTATTGTTTGATTTTTTAAACTTTTTCAATTCATCATCATCATCTCAGCCCGTTGAGATCCACTGCTGGACATAGGCCTCCCCCTGCCGTTTCCACTCCTCCCGATCCTGCACCGTCCCCATCCACTGTCTTCCAGCAGACTTCCTGATGTCGTCCACCCATCTCATCGGTGGACGTCCTTGAGACCTCTGGTTTGTCGGTCTCCACTCCAGAACGCGTTTCGTCCATCTGTCGTCCGTCATTCTGGCTATGTGACCGGCCCATTTCCACTTCAACCAAGCAATTCGCTGCACCACATCGCAGACCTTTGTCTGGCGTCGGATCCAATCGTTCTTTTTTTCGGTCTCTTAATGTTATTCCAAGCATAATCTTCTCCATGCTCCTCTGTGCAACTTGCATCTTGCAACTTAACTTTTCAATTATTACCTTTTAAAATTAAAGCTAAGGTTCCTCTACCTTGTTTCCTGTTTTTTATTGTAAAAAATATTTAATACGTTATACATTGGAAAGGAGATGAGCTTAAACAACTTACCTTCATGTAATAAATGATCAATATTCATTGCACTTGGTGTATCGATGCAGCGCCCTATGGACTATTGAGTATGGATAAGGGAAAGTTAATAGTAGTTGTCGGAAAGCAGTCAAATAATGAAAAAAAATCTCAATAGGAAATCTATAAATTTTTCCATTTTTGTATTTATTTCTGAGAAGCTGTAAAGAATCGTACTTATATTCGTAAATATGATTTAAAATAACAAAATGTTACAAAATATGCAGGGAGTTTATTATTTTCTGAGTAAGTGATTATTAAGCATTCAAAGATGGCTTTACGCAAAAAGTATTTTATTACGTTGTATTTCCAGTTGAAATATCTATTAATTGCAAAACACAGAGTTATAAAATATAATAGAAAAGGCAATAAAAGATTTGTATAATCTTGAAAAGGGGATAAAGTTTTCTAAAATAAGTTTAGGAGTAATCAAACTTCAGCAATTTGTATAGGAAAAGAACTGACTTCGAAACGAAAAAAAAACTTTAAACATTTTTTCCATTTGAACAGATTTGTACCAGAATCTTGATCAAAACTTTTCAGTAAGTACCTACTTATAGTAGAGCATTAATTTTAAATTAATTTGTTTGCTGACAGCACCCTTAGGTAAATTAAGACTCAACTAATACCTATAATTACCTAATTTATTTATTTATTTTATTATTTTTACGCCCATTAGACATTTTTAATTTATTACACAGTAGGTAGATATTCATTACCGCCAGAGATGGCATCCAGACACTATTCCCTAAAATGCGCTAGATTTGTGTTGAAAACATCAATATTGTTAGTGTACTTGTTAGCCAGTGCGTGCATTCTTCGTATCGGTGAGTTAGCACTGTAATTGGTCGATGATTGGCTACAGTAAAATAGTGCATTACTACGGGTAACTCGACCAGGCACTCGTATATACTAATTAAGTACTTACTGTATTTTCACTGCTCATAAAATCTGTAGAAAATTTACGCCAGCACAACGTGGCGTGGACCAGTGAATTTATTGGAAATTATATTACTTATTGGTACACCAAATGCAGTATATGTTGATAATTTTATTATTTGAATGTATGGTGATCAGTCTTGCGCCCCGGTACCAGTCCAAGGTATCACACTAACTTGAAGTATTAATATTAAACCACATGTAAATAAATATTTCATGATGACCCCCTACGGGAATGGAACCCGTGACCTAATGCGCTACCACTTTGCTACGATGCGGACAAATATGTTATAAAATATGTTGGTAAGAAAAGATAAATATATTGGTAAACATTACTGTCAATTTTCCCGGATTTTTAATTAATAATTAATTGTAGCCAACAAAAGGTGAACGAGAGGGTGTGAAAATGGCTTTTCAAAACGATTTAACTATAGTAATTTAAGTATAGAATATTTCGTATCTGCCAAAGTGCGATTTTGTTTGATACGCTTATACCTAAAACTAGGAATTTATTATAATGTCCTTAAATGTAAATATTATTTATCACCATAAGATCGTTTTTTGTTTTTTGTTTAGCGATCTCTCAGGCGAATGTGTGGATAGACTATGTATGATAGGTGTACAAATGTTGAAATTAGAGCAGAGTGCAAGGCTAAAATAAGCAATATCGACAAAATTAAGAAAGGTCTGTTACGATGGTTCGGTCATGTAGAGTGAATGGATGATGAAAGAACGGCTAAAAAAATATATGTTGTGACTGTGCCTGGATGTAGAAATCGAGAAAGGCCGAGAAAGACATGGAATGATCAAGTAAAACAAGTGCTTGAAAGAGGACATGTAAGAAGTCGGAATAATCGACGTGCGTGCATGAGAAGATGTATGAATGTAGAGGAAGCAAGAGAAGTGTGCTAGGACAGAAAGGGGGGCGTTCTATCCTCTCTGCCTACCCCTTCGGGGAAATGGCGTGATGGTTAGTTAGTTAGTAAAATAGCAAATTAACGTAGGTATTTCTCAGTATCCTACTCCCATAAAAAGACGAAATTACGAAAAATGCTAAGTAAATTAGCAACACTATTATATAAAAAAATCAATTTACTAAAGTGTCTTTAATGCTATCTAAAACCTTATAAGTTTATTTCATGTCATGATTCTGAATAAATTTAAGAGAAATGTTTGGATGGATAAAAATGTAGTAAAATTTATCTCATAGGATGAAGTAATGAAGCCGCCTGAACCAATGTTTCTCTGTCTGCGTCGTTTCCTGATTTATCTACCCGATTTTGTGTCAATTACGTGATCAAAGCTTTGTTGGAAAGATATCTATTGGATGGATAGAGTTAAGTACCAAAAACTGACTCTCATTGATAACCCGATGAATATTTGACTGGCTGTCCGCCTCGTGGTGTAGTGGTTAGAGCGTTGGGCTACCATGCATGAGGTTGCGGATTCGATTCCCGGAGGGGTTAACATAAAATATTTATTTAAAATGCGTTTATTACATTGATTTTTCATTTATGATACCTTGGACTAGCATTGAAGCATTTCATGTAAAAATATTATCAAAATACCCTCCACTGATGTAAATACTACCTAAGGAGCGGATAAAGAATAAATAAATGATTAAAATAGTTAAGAAGTTTTTTTTAAAAATAAATCGATAGAAACGTTAAATTATTTGAAAATCATTGGGTTAAAATCATTTTGTTTCTTCTAAAAGTGAGCAAAATAAATATTATTTATAAAGATGATGAGCTAAATCGAGTTGACCAGAAAGCTGATCAGGGTCTGATGAAAAAAATACAGCTAATCATAAACCGTGAGAAGAAATCCGAAGCGGAAATATCCAGTTCCTTGTTCCCTCGGACAATGTTGTGAAATTGGATTGTGTTAGAGCGGACAATCCGCCTTTTGTAGGCACGAAGTTGAAAACTGCGTAATACGTGGCGGCCTGTCATTGGTTGGTCGCCATTACTCACTGCGGACCCCCGCTGTCGTGGCGGGAAAAAATAAACAATTTGCCGCCATTTAAATCTTCCGCAGTTTGGATAGAAGGCATCTGTGCTCTCCTATACTTTAGAAACAGGTCGTGACTTTGTACTTTTGAATAGGAAATCTATTAAGATGCGAAATTTTTAAGTATACAGTAAGTAATTTATGTTAATGTTAGTATTGTGCAGTGTCTATTTACATGATTGCAACTAGTTTTTATATCAAACTTGTCGACTGAAAAGACTGAAACAGTTTTTAAACATACCTACTCGTTACTGCAAAAAAAAGAAGGTTAATTGAGATTTTATAATTTTCATATTTATAAGTACGAGTATCTTTTTTTTTTTTTTTTTTTAAATTTTTTTTTAAATATTTTTTTTTTAATTTTTATTTATTTTATTCATAACTATACAAGATATTTTAGCATACATAATATTGTATTATTGTTCCCGCAAAGCCGGGGCTTGTCTGCGGGTTACATTACTTTTTTTTGTCTGCGGGTTACATTACTTTTTTTTTATTACAATCCTTGATAATTTCTATAAATTTTCGTGAGTCTCTTATTAACTGATTGAGCTATGCTGGTGAGCGTCTGAGGATGATGAGCAAATCAGGTAAGCCTCCCATCCTCAACGCTACAATCTGTCGTAGGCAGTGTATTTATTATGTTATGTTTATTAATTTAATAAATAAATAAAATAGGAACATTTTCAGAGACACGACACATTTGCGTATCCGACCTTTGAATGATTTTTGAGGTGATTTTTTTTAAAAAACTGAATAAGTACATCCTACTCAAAAATTTCATTTTTGGGGCTGCTTTCAAGTAATCGGTGCCAGAAAGCAGGAAGCAAGTTGTGATGGAGTAGGATTTGAACCCAGAGATTCTAATCTGGAGTCTTCGACTCTACCACTAGACCACAACCCGTCTCAAAATTAAATTATATAAAAATTATGCTATGTGTTACTGAAATAGTACAAACATTTTTTGGGTGAAATGACAGATTTGTAATGAAAAAAAATACATGCCTGAAAAATGGTGATCTGGTGTTCATAATTTATCGAATTCTGTGTTTATTATACCAAAACTCAAATTTTCACATGAAAAAATTAAAAATAAAACTAAAAATGTTTTGTTGGATGGTAAAAAAAATTAATACGTAATAAAAAGCACATCTCGTAGCTATTTGAGCATTTAAAAAAAATTGTTTTAGATCTATTTTCTCCAACGTGTTATTACAATATGAATGTTCTCTAGAGCACAATTTGCCACCGTCCTACTCCCCTATAAATATCTTTTCCCGCTATTTTTTTCAGCAGACGTTTCCCGCCAACGCCAACGGTCGGCGAAGTATCAGCAGCCTTCATATCCGGTGCGGTCGGAACAGGAAGTAAGAATGACGGTCGGGTCGTCCAAATTCGGAATTGGAACGTTGAAATTGAAGGCAGGACTATCGAATACAAAAATGATTGGGAAGAGATATTATAGTACCTTGGTGTGACCTATCTCGATAAAATGTTTTCAGAAAATTTTCTTTTTATTTTTTCGCGTTATTTGGAAATGTAAGTACGTATTTCTTGTATGTTTAAAGCCGAATTTACGACTAGTTAGAGCATATGAAATACATTATATGCTTTTATGAGGTTCATTCAACCTTTCTAATTGTTTTTTTTAAAATTGCAAATGAAATATTATCCTCGTTTTTATGATGCACTATATTTGCATTTCCAACTGCTCTTAAAAAGTTAAAAATAACATGATATAAAGCAGGTAACAATTTGTGGTGGAGTGATATTCTAACCTGGAGATTTTAATCTAGAGTCCTCAACTCTGGTTCCGACTTATTTGCAGTAGTAGACGTCAACATGATGACGTCGAGAATCTGATGTCTTCTAAAATAAGAAGGCCTGGTAAAGGCTCTACGTTTACGTTGGAGCTACGGACGTGAACTTGTCTGGATTCTTTCTTCTTACTAATTCATTATAAAAAAATACAATAAACAATCCATTATCATAATCTGTAGAAAGTGCACCTATGATCCAAATTGATAAATGCTTAATTTAAACAATCTTAAATAATCAGGACCACGGATCACGGTAACTGCTTTACTATAGTAGCCTGCTTCTGTAACCTATTGTCGGTTTCATTATATAAAATTACCAGGTGGGTAGTTTATGCCATTAATTAAAATGACTGAAACCCGATAAAATATTTTCATTATTCAAATAATGTCCTTGAAAATTATGGCGCACGCGGCGAGAAAATGTTTAAAAAGGAGGAAAATTCTTTTATACGACTGCCCATTTGGGGAATAAATTATATTTTTCAAAATATATAAACCATTAAAGTTTAAACGCTTCGGAGATAAGAGAGATTTATAAGATTTTTTTATCTCTCTAACAAACAAGGCGGGTATTTACCAAAGTGAAATGAAAATTATTTATAGCGCAATAATAGTAATATTTATTTGAGAAAAATAAAATTCTTACACTGATTCTTCAGGGACATTGTTTTTGTACGTAATTCTTTTATTATAATATTCTTCATAATCCGTAAAGATATTTTTAATAATAAATTACGCTTATTTATCACTTTTGTGTTTCCTTCAAATAATTGTATATTTTTTAAAAATTATTTTTATTTATTTATTATTTATAGGAAAACTAACAGTTATAAATGACAATAGGAAGTATAATAAATAAACTAAATAAAGCAATTAAAGGTTTTCACAAATAAGTATATTATAGAAAACATTTTAGAGTATAAGGTTTGGTGGCGCATCGCTCCGAAGCATATGGATTACATAAACTGCATCCAAGACAAGCTATTGGCCGGCAGCTTCCGTGCGTCTCAAGATTAACTTAAAAGTTAAAAAAACAAAGTCGTCCGCGGTGGTGTAGCGGTAGTGTTGGGCAGTCCAATGCATGAGTTCGTTAGATTCTCAACGGGTCGATATGAAATGTTTATTTCAACACGTTTTTTCACATATGATGTGGACTGAGGGAGGGACAGCGCGGTGTAAACTGTGCGCTCTCGATTTAAGCTTAGACTATGATGTTCTTGCGTAATCTATACAATGATGTTTGTGTGAAAGCACTTTGAGGCGTAAGACTGATCATCTTGCCTTTATGTAGTAAATGATCAAGATTTACTTCACTTGGTGTATTTAAAAAACTAACTAACTAACTAACTAGTATTATATAAATTTATAACTTAATTTATAAACTGACTAGTATTATATAAATTTATACTATATACAAGAAAAAAAAAAGTATTGTAAATTAATACCTCAGCACGGGCATTACCCAGTGAGGTATTTCATAGATCTAAAAAAATGTAAATTATAATATGTAATAAATAAAAATAAGAAATAAACTTTGTAACTATTTGAAAGTAGTTCTGAAATGGAAATATTTTAGTACATTATAAGAACGCCATTGATTTAGTTTTTTAGTGTTTTAAGATCTTAAAAAATCAGGTGTCTTTATTTCCGTAAAAGTATGTTTATAGTTCGTACGATATTACATAATGGCAATGTTCACGATTCTGTGAAAGGTTTTCAGTTCTGGCTACTTTAATATTCAACCGTTTGTCGTATGCCGAATTTTCCCCAGCACATGTTTATTTTTCCTTCCATATTAAATGTGTGTCTATGGAAAAACTTTACTGGAGATACGTACACGTACATGTATCGTTAGAGTGTGTTTGATAATATCACTGTTTGTTGTATAAAAAGCCTTTTATTTTACAGTAGTGATGTCGGAAATAGAAATAAATTAAAATAAACATATTAAGTTTCAAAGAAACTATTTTTTTTTCATAAAACAGTTTCAACTGTTTTCTGGCAAGTTGCGACTTTGTTTGAATATACAATGGACATATGTTACATATATTTAAATTAAGTAACTACTACTACTACTTTTCATTTCCCTTACCCGCATCCAATGGTACATAGGGCACTGGATTGATACACAAAGTGCAGTGTATCTTGATCATTTAATTACATTTCAGTCTACCAATATTATGTTACATTGCTGAAATTTTCGTTGTATTACTTTCGTTCCATTTGCGGTGTATTATTGTAGTTTTCGCAAAAAATGCTTCGTATTAGTGATACACTGGGTAGGCTCTGACGTGCAAGACTGATCAACTTGCCTTCTTTAGTAAAAATGATCAGGATACACTGGCAAGTGGTGTTTTAATGCACTGCCCTTTGTACCGTTAAGTGCGGATAGGGGAAGTTGCTTATTGTTGAATTTTTATGCCTTATTTGTAGTTTTATAAAATAGCCCAAATGAAAGGTAGAAATACCGTCTCCGTCATTTTAACGAAAAATAATCCTTTGAAACGAAAGAATCTACAACACTCGCTTATAGTGCCGTGCACCATTGATACACAAAAGTTTATCTACTGGAGTTTTGCAAAAATTGTAATACCTTCTCTTGAGTGGGGCTGCAACAATATTTACACAGGCTACGGTGTTCCGTAGGTAAGTTTGCTTAGCATATTCACGTATAGGATTGGGGGGTAGGAAAGGAAATGCGCTTAGGGTGATAAAAATGTATGAGGATGTTTCGTACTACGGAAAATGTGGGGGTGGGGGGGGGGGGGGGGGGGATGAGATTTAATTTTCTATTTAAAAATTTATGTAGGTTGGTATTTATATTATTTTTCACGGCAATATTAACCGTATTTGTCCGATGTTCTCGTTTACTCAAATGTAATATTACCAAAAGAATAACTACTCTTATATTTAGGATTAATGTACAGTTTTTTTTAAGTTCTTACCTAAGTTAAATTTGTAGTTTTGAGGAAGAATAATCTGAAAACTTTTAATTTTTTGGGAGTAATATGGTAGGTCGCTTTGGTGAGAAAAATTTTGTTAACATTGTATTTACTAAATATAGATGACTTAAATAGTAATTCAATGCTGAGCCAACAGCCTCGTTTTAAGATATAGAGATTTTCTCGTAGAGAAACAAAATCCTTCTATTTCATTAAAAATATAATCTTATTCTTAAACTTAATATATATAAAAAATTGGCAAAATTTCTATCAACCACCAACCAATATTTCAATTTGTTTGAAAGACATACATAACACTGTATGTCCGGAAACAAATGAATAATAAATTAATTTAAACGATATTTTACCATCAAGTTAGTCGATACATCAAATAGCAGACACGTTGTATTATACAAAACAAATGTGGATTGGAAAAGGGTTTACTGGACCCAAGATAACGGTTCTATATAACTGATGTCCAGACGGATCGAAGGCGACAACGAAGGCTGTATTTATTACCCTTACAAAATTGGGTTGAGGCTAAAATCCTATAGATAATGTTTTGAGTTTTTTGGCCTTTTCGATACATATCTGTCCCTAATTGGTCTACGGACATTCCGTGGAATGACAACCAGTGGCTAGATAAACAGCCTTGGAATTTGCATTTATTTAAAGAAATTTACAATGTTATCAAGACGATTTGTACTTAAATTGCGGCTTTGCTTTCATATCGAAATTATTGTAAAGATGAAGGCCAATTCTGAATACAACATTTTTTTTCAAGGTTCACAATGACTTAGTTTACGATCATGATAGACCTTTGACCAGGTTTCAGTATTTTGAAGCATTATACCAATAATATTTATTCAACTCATACGGCCGGCATATAAGCCGCTAAGTTATTTCTTAGCTAATTTGAGTAGAAAAATAATCATTTAAAAGGGTGTAAAAACCTTATAGACAACCTTATAATTTAAAGTATGTAGTATGTTAAGTGTACTTTTAATTTAATAAACAATTATTTTACTTGGCCTTCTTCGCATTCTATATGCTAAGTAAATACAATAAACGGCAATTTTTTTTGTTGCAACATTAAAAGAAAACTAAACCAGACCTGAATATTAGCGAGTTTCATAAATCTCCTGATCCGGAAAACGTCCACTGAAAACTCTCTGAACAAGTGTAAGATTAATCACATTTTGCATTTGTCATTTTGGTTGCGCTAAAACGTGGGTTTAGATGAATACAGGTTAAACGGAAATGATTGATGATAGTGGTGACGTCATTGCTAATAACAACCTTTTCAGTTTTTAATGACATAGAAATTTCAAAGAGAAGGGAAAAAATATTTAAAACACAGCTTTTGACGCATCTTTAAACTTATGAATTAATTTAAGTTTTTGGAAAAACTTCTTCATCAATTTTTTTTTTGTAACCATACATTTTAGGAGGTTCAACTTACTTATATTTCGCTTTGTAAACCAAATTTAAAATTCTTCTTCCAAAAACTGATATTAAAAGACATACCTACATTTCTTATATATTTTTTTAACAATACATTATAAGTCAAAGAGACGGATAAGTTTTAATGAAAATAAACCATCTTGTTTGTCTTTTTGAAAATACTACTTACTTATACTTATGTAAGTGTATGACATTTTTTACTAATTTTATTTTATATATATATTTTTTAATGATCTTAAAATACCAAATAAAATTAATATTGTTCAAGTCAGATCTACGGGCTCAAGGCCTGAGTTGAAAAGTAGCATATTGTCTGGTGGATAATCGCTTTGAGCTTGGATGCAGTTTGTGGAATCCATATTCTCTACACAGGGAGCAGTCGTGGAATAATGATACATTCTTGATAGTGAATAAAATCCATGCAAAATTATGACAGGTTTCAAATTAATTTCTTCTATAAAACGTAAGCGGCTTGGATTAAAAACAGAAATTAACTCGTGGCACAGTGGGAATTCAGACTGACAACCATTAGATTCAAAGCCTACTATGGGCCACCACTCAACTTGAAATTTTTTCATTTTAAAATTAGGGATGATAAAATAATTTTCATATTTGTATAATTTATTTTTTCACACAGATATACTTTTGTACAAGCAGCGATTGCCGGGTTCCATTAGTGCGAAAAGGAAAACAACATTTCCATGCAACTAACACACCCATTATCCGGGGCTAAATTAATTGAAAACATTTTTTCATCCCCTTTAAGTAGGACAAGGCTGTTAAAGAGGGCTAGAAAGCTTCCCTTACCGCTTCTTATAGCCTGGTGTCAAAAAATTACAAAAAATCACCACTGTAATTAAGCTTGTCTTTGAGTAAAAAGCTCCTGAACATGTAAAAAGTTTATGTTTTTTCTGACAAAATAAATATCATATTATGTTAATAAAAAAATGTAAAAAATCACCTACCGATTTTTCTGTCTACCGGCTTCGAGACATAACCCGTATTTTCGTCAGAACAAACACAACTTTACCAACATGCAAATACCACTACACACCCTTCACCATAGCATATTTACAAAAATACAAAATCGACATGCTGATTAGACACATCCTTCACGATGGGTTACGTCTCGCAAACCGGTAGGACGTAGAAAAGTCGGTAGGTGGTTTTATAAAAAAAAAATATTAACATAATAATGAATTCGTTTTGGAGCATTTTTATTCAAAGACAAGCTTAATTACAAGCAAAAAATACAAGTGACACTCATTTTGGTTTTTAATTAATAATTATTGAATACTTAGCAATTATTAATTCCCGAAAAGTCACTCAGGTGAAAATTTCATACAAGTTTAAAGCTTGTATTTAAAAGTGAGTTTTTCTAAGTATGATCGAAAAATCATAACTCTAACCCAAGACACGAGATTTCTTATGTAGCATAATTATTGAAAGGTGTCCTTGGATATAAATCTTAAATTTCATCTTAAGATCAAAACCTTATATTGAGTCGGCGTTTAAATAATATTGGACTGTCAAGCAGTTGAAAAAATTTGAATTTGAAAAAATTGTTCAAATGAATCAATTGTAGTGTCCAATACTTCGATATAATATATTACAAGTCTTATTAATTACAATAAAAGTGGTTGGCTCTGAGCAAGGTTCTATGCCACAACAAACTTGAGTTCTGTTGCACAAGCTTAATTAGTTCTTCAAGTTACAGCACCCGCTCAACCTTAGATGTTTATGCGCATCTACAACATCAAAGCCTTTTTCTTCTGTCAATTTCTTTAGAAAAGCCTTAAGATCGTTGTTTTTGTACTCACAACTCACATGGTAATGAAGGAGAAAAGAAATGAGTTTAAAAATAATTATGTCTTAAATAAAATGAAAATAAAAACAGCTAAATTACAGCAATAGTCATCTCAACAGAGACGAGAGGGAGGGAACATGGATATCTAGGCGTGCTTTAAGGTAAACTCTAAGGAAATACATGGATTCATGTATAGTTACTATAAATTGAGGACTGTTTTCTCAAAGCGATTATCAAACAATGCAAATTTTTCGAAGGACAATTATTTTTTTTTCTGTAAAAAGTGTCATTTAAAGCACTATGAGAAAAACCTGACCATATGATTTTTAAGTTTCAAACCAAAACGTTTAAATTTATTTTGTCACTTCTCTGAAATTCTTGTTCCAAGGTTTTATGTATCAATTTGAGTAAACACTTCTAAATAAATTGTTGATTGAAGATTGTTCAGTACGCCTACATAGTATCCGTATAAACGAAGCCTAAGGATGGAAAAAAGCAAAGGATTTACAAACAAACCAAAACAACATTACATAAAAACTACTAATCCACTGATCCATCATATGTTTTTCACACACACATGTTTAAAGTTTACAGATACACACCTAACAATGTGTGAGCCAAGTGTTGAACCCAGTGTAAAAGCTTGAATAAATAAGGCCAGATTCACTGACCTTTTAGCACAAAAGTTGTACTAATTTTGTTTGCCAACATAGTTATTTAGTGTTGGTCCCTTGTGAGGCTAGCCTCATTAGTTGGCGACTAAACGAGGTGACTTTCACAAATCGTGTCCCTAAAATTACAAGGTTACAGTTTCGTCAAAAATACACGGTTTTACAATAAACGCAATCGAAAAATGGTAAAAAAAAGTATAAAAATTGGGTTCTTCCCGATTTTTCATTTTTTATTTAAAAAAATTTATTGAAAAATTATAATATAGAGGGAATTTTTTAAAAATTTTTTACGATGTCATATGAATTTTCTAGCGCGGTTTGAAAATAGCGCTTTTTCAAATCGCTCGCAAAATCCCTCATTTGGCGTGCATGCGGTGTGATGTCACAGCAATATAGGCGCTCACTTCGTAATGGATTTCACGCCTTTCATGGTGGATGGGTATGACGTCATTAAACCAATAACGGGCGTTAAAAATCATTCGTATTTTCGTGTTTCTAAAACATAAATTTATAAATGAAAACAACATTTTTGATCATTGGTTTTTATATCGTTTGAATTGTAAAAACTTTAAATATTTATAACGTTTTTAAGAATATTCGTGTTATCGGGAAGAACCCTATTGATATTTCAACAGAGACGAGAAGTTTGGAAGGGAATATCTATTAACATATTGGATATCTAGGCGTTTATACTCCTTATGTTGCCTGTCACTCGATGTGTTACTACATTCCCCATTCCGCTCAGTATTTGATATCCACCTCTGCCAATTACAGAACTTTCGTGTTATATACAGTGGAATGACGCTTCACATGCGGATTATTTTCCTTTCACCTGAGAAAAATACTGAGCATTTTAACTTTTGCCTACACGTACAAGGATTTCGACACACTAAAAATTTTGTTCAAACAAAACAATTTATTTATTCAACGGTAACGTAATATGAAAATGATACGCCTCTAAAAATATTACTAGATAAAAAAGTGATAATTTGAATGCATTATTTGCAGCTTGCACGGAGTAGTGACTGAAACGCTGGACTCACACAAAGCCGGGTTCCATTCCCAGTAAGATTAAAATAAAATTCATATCTTGTTGTGATGAGTAATAATAAAAAATATATAATCTAATTGAAGTTGTCAGTATTCTAGTTTGCGTCAGAGCTGCGGGACGTCGACCTGACTTGGGAGGATGCACGTGAACTGAAAGCCGATCGCTTGGCTTGGAGGCAGTTTGTGGAATCCATATGCTCCATATAGGGAGCGGATACGGTATGATGACGATGATGAGTTAACATGTTACCTGCAAAACCACTAGTCAAATTACAAAACATCTAGAATTACAAATATTATGAATACGACAAAAGAATATTTTTTACAATTGATTTTTAAATAATCCCCTAAACCCTAAAACCCCACCTAAATCCCCTAAACCTCACATTTAGTAAGATATTTTAATTTTTAAATAAGATACTGATTTTTATTAAATTCGTTTTAAAACGCATAATTTTCTTTAAAGTGAATTGAAATGTTTAAATATTATATTAAAAACGTATTTGCTTTTTATATTGCATGGTAATGTAGCGTATGATATGAATTGATATGCAATTTATTGTTTCCAGAAGGATGGATCCATATCGCAGTTTCCGAAGCAAACCAAGCGGAAGGACTCCTTTATATTATTCCATATTAAATTTTAATACAAAATGATCGGGATGGTATTTATTGAAACTCAGTGTATTAAAAAACTGTAGCCATCCAAAAATAAATACATTATTTATAGAAATTTATTTTAAATGCGGCAGCAAAGGACATTTTATACAATGGACTACGGGAGAATTTTTAAAACATTTTTTTAGATGGGGATTTATATTGTACGAAAAAAATTGCTTGCGTTTTTTGTTATCATTATTATTTTTTATTTTATTTTTTTGCCACCTCAACAGGCCAGGAGGCCCAATTACAGAGGGGAACAACGTCACAAACACCCAGGCTTGAGAAAAATAACTTTTGATTTTTTGAGTTCTCACCGGGAATCGAACCCGGAACCTCCGTATCATGAGTCCAGCGTCTTAGCCATTACGCTACGGAGGCCGCCATTATGTCAGTAATTATTTTTTTAAATATCATCATCGCGATTATCCGCCAAAACAGGTCATTATTTGGTAGGATGCGTCTGTTAATATTTTAACCAAGTTTTTTTTAATGCCTGCTACAAATTTATTCTTCTTCTTCTTCTTTTGCCACGTTCGCTCCTATGTGGAGCATGTGGACATCACTAGATCCCTCCAGGTGACCCTGTCACCAGCCAGCTATCTCACCTCCTCCCGCGTCAGGCCCGCATCCATCAGCTCCGCCGAATACAGCCGTAGGATGGTCATCGACGGTCTGCCAGGACGGCGGGATCCTGCAGGCGTAAAGAAGGAGCAGCTCGGGTTCAGGCTCTCCCGAGGCATCCGGAGTACATGCCCAAGCCAGGTCCATCGCCGCATCTTCACGACTCAAGTTATTGGAGTATGCTGCGTCCGTTCCCTAACTTCAGCGTTGGTTATGAAGTCAAACCACCTAATGCCTAGAATCCTTCTCAGACACTTGTTCTCAAAGCTTAACAAGCGAGCATTCTGAGCTTTTATGAGGTGCCAGGATTCGCATCCATAAAGGAGCACCGGCACAATACAGTAATTAAGGAGTCAAATTTACTTTATTTTATTTCATTTTATATTTTAAATCATATTGAAGTAAAATTGATTTTACAGCAAAATATTATCTACTTATTTCAATTATGTAACCTTCTTATATCCACTGTTTATTATATCTTTCAAATAGTATCATATAAATGTTTTTATTTTTTTAATATTTCCATAATCCATAAGTAAACAAAAAACGTAATCACACGTAGCAAAACAAAATGTTTTGTGATTCATATACATGGTGATACATAAAGGCGGACTGGAAAGGAATGATTTATCAAAGCTATAAGTACTGGAGTGAAATGAGGACACTGCGCTGTGGGAAGAATACTTTAATGAAGCACTTCTGTGGGGTGACACGGTTGGGTGTAATTCCTAGACACCCATTTGTTATTTGGTATTTTAACAAGCAGAAACCTCAGACAATTTGGTTTCCCGTTACAATGGATACACTAACAGTACCTTGAAAACACTGAATAAAAAAAATTGAGGCACTACTTCATTTAAGTAAAGACAATTTTACTGAAACCTGAGTAGGTTTTTCTCATTTTGTGTCATTTTTAATTCAATAATTTTTTTAACAGATGGATACAGTAATAAATGGTTGCAGAGTGGATTTAATTTAATTTTGAAAACGCAAAAAAAAACCTAAAAAGCAATCTAAGCCTGATTGATAAAAAACAAAGAGAAAACTGAGAATATTAAAAAGGATAAATGAAGAATCTATTATTGATATCCCAACAGAGACAGAGAAACTCTGGAAGCGAATGTGGGTTATCTAGGCGTTTACAGGGCTTATGACCTGTCATTGGCTAAGTTAAGTGGCCACTTGATGTACTACAACATTCCCCATTCCGCCCATCATCTGATAACCATATGTGACAACTTTTGGAACTGCTATATATTGAACTCGTCTACGTCGTTCCGCATTACCGAAATTTTCTATGCTGGTGTCATTTTTATATTTTTTATAGATATATATATTTTTTTAACCACCTCAACAGGCCACTGGAGGCCCAATCACAGAGGGGAACAACATCACAAACACCCAGGCTTGAGAAAAATCACTTTTGATTTTTGTGTTCTCACCGGGAATCGAACCCGGAACCTCCGTATCGTGAGTCCAGCGTCTTAGCCATTACGCTACGGCGGCCGCCTCATCTGTTGAGAAGATTGTTAAGAATTTGTTAAGAATTAGTGCAGGTAAGGCTCTACCGAGCTTTATTGCTTACTAGAAGACGCCTGAAGATGTCGCTCCAATTTTTTGTTTGCTTTATATTTTAACCAGTAAATCTTTTTAACAACTGTTGGGATATCAATAATATCTGATATCAGCCCAGCATGTCACACATTTGTCTACAAGTCACAAGTATTTGTTTACATTCAAAGTGTTGTTAAGAAGAATCTATTATTCATTTATCATTATTTATATTCAACTTTTGTAAATTGTACAATATCTGTATTTGGGATAAGATTTGTAAACTTTTTGGAAAAAAATATTGTAATTTTATGTGTACATTTTTTTCTATCATTTCTATGAAGTTAATAAAAAAAAAGTTTACTACTTTCTACCTATATCAAAGTACTTATACCAGAAATAAAAATGTTTGGGAGTATTATTATGTTTTATTCTCCTTACTTCGTTTCAATAATAAATGCCAAAAAAAACTAATATATAAAAAAAACGACTTCAAACTTCATTCCGAATAAAAAATTGAATAGATTGAAAAAATGCCGTTTATCATATTAAATCGTTTGTTATTGAGAAATTTATCGATGGTACGTTTATTATTGCGGAGACTGTACAAGACGATTAAAAAACTTTTTTTGTGTATTTTCTGTTACATCCTTAGTTTCTATTTTTTTATTCATTGCTTGAAACCTGAAACCACAGTAAAGATGTAGAAATATTTGCATACAAGCTTTATTATTTCACTCTTACGTTCATGAAATGCATCCGTCTGAACGGTATTATGTTGATGAGCTCTTCAGATGTCTTGAACAAGGATTCTGAAGGAAATACCCAAGAAGATTTAGTGCAATCTTGCGCACTACACCGGTGCAGATAATGCTTTGTAAATTGTAGTTTATGCAAAGGAAAAAGTAATGTGCTTTCACAAACAAATGAATCCCTTTAGAAAATTTGACGAAATTTAAGATAAATGATTTGATTTGTTGAGATTATCTGCTGACATTTCTTGGTGGAATTGCATTTTAATAAAAAAAACACCTTTTTAGTTAGACCACTTTTGTAGTTTATTCCAGTAACCTGGTTTCGCTATCGCTAGCATCGTCAGACTGGTAAGAGGCTTTACAAATTAGTATGTTAAATACAAATGGGGTAAAATTCTTTCCTATTCAAAAACAATTCTTAATGTAAAATAGCATCAATCCAATTTGCTTTCTTTTTAACGTCTGTAATTAATATTTAAATTTTTAACTTTCAAAAACCAGTAAATTAAAAAATGCCTACTTAAAATCATTTTATGTAAAAATATTTCTTCCATTATTATATACTCGTAAAATCATATTTGCTTGACCCTGCCCTCATTTAAATGTTATTAGTATACCTACCCCTTTTGTATATAACATACTAATTTGTAAAGGCTCTTACCAGTCTGACGATGCTAGCGATAGCGAAACCAGGTTACTGGAATAAACTATATAAGTGGTCTAACTAAAAAGGTGTTTTATTTAATAAATGATTTGGATCCACGATTTATAAGCGCATATATTATTAAGAAAAAATAATTTTAATAAGGAGAAATTTATTTATTAATTATTTTAAATCGCTACATACGTGAATATGTGACTAGTGTTAAGCACCAATTCTGCAAAGGATCACACGAAATAAAAAAAGAACATATTGACCGCCTCAAGAACCCAGAAACCCGTATTGAAAAAAAAAATACATCACAGAATACTAGGGGAAAAATATATATTTTTCGTTTTTACCTAGGAATCAAACACAGAATCTCTATGTTTCTAAATCAGCAATTTAGTTATTATTAGATCACTGCACTAAGAACGTAAATATTGTTAAAAGGCGTTATTATGGGTAAAGATTTACATACAAAGGTTTAATGAAAAAGCTAGTAATATAAATGTGTCCCTTCCAGACCAACTAGAATGCCTAAACTTTTTCACATACCTAAAGTTAAAACAAATCACAGAAATAATTCTACGATTCCTCGAATTTGTAAGGCGTTTGATGATAAATTTAATAGCTTAGATATGTTTAATACCCCATATAACAAATATATAAAGGAACTTAAAAAATTACAGACTTAAGATGACAAATATTTATTTACATTATAAGTAGATTCTTTTAACTGTTTAAAGCTACCTGCGGATACATATAATTGGATGGCAGGCGTGTTATTGTTAATTATTAGTTTTAATTATATTATGTTTTACCTGTACATCTGTTTGTATCCCGAATAAAATAAATAAATTAAGTGCATATATGCGCTATTTTGGCATTTCAGAATAAACTAAAAAAATTACTACCAACCAGAATGGATTTTGATTAGCGAATATATTTAGGTTGCTTTACGTAATACTGTAGGTAGAAACGCTTATATTGTTCATTTGCTCACAAAAGGGTAAACGTTACACGCGAGACTTTTACCTTTCACTTTGACTTAAGAAAACTTCCTTATGGATTCTAGTTTTTAATTTAATTACGTATTAATGTATGAAACGGTGTCACGATCCCCACGGAAAATTCTATTTTCAGACCCTGAATAGACTCTCAAAGATAAAATAAAGCAGGCCAGGCCCAAAATTTTCCAGATCAAATAAATTCTAATATAAATAATGATGGAGACAGCTGGGAGTTGATATTCCAAGAGGCAACGTCGAATGAGACAAACACAGACCCTTAGGTCTATCTTAAGAAGAAGAAGAAGATAAATAATTTACAAAATAATATCTACAAGGTTATTTTTATCCTGTTAATTAAATCCAATAATAACTTTGATTAACCCGTGAAATAAAAGATAAAAAATAATAGTATTGTGTTTAGAGTGATACGAATCATTAATATTAAGAGATTATATAATGATATGTTGACAATTCGTCGGCAGTTTACATCTGTGGATGGTGCACTAGGAACACAGAGGTGAGGCAACGGACACAGCAACCCTTGGTATCTATTGTCATCCGGCGAGGGCGTTGCGGCTGGCTAGGCCATGTACTACGTACGCCTCCCGAGAGCCTTAACCATGCTTGCCTGTTTTACAAGGCATCAGGTTCTCGGCGTCCTGGTCGTCCACTGTTGACAATTCGTCGGCAGTTTTCGTCAGAGCTGCGGGACGTGGAGTTGACTTGGGAGGATGCACGGGAGCTGGCGGCCGATCGCTTGGCTTGGAGGCAGTTTGTGGATTCCATAAAATTTTCATATATAACCAGATACATCCCGGTGATTCTAATACAATATACCTCCATAATATACAGATTGATGACATGATGATTACAATGAAAGAAAATCCACTTGATAAAATATAAACCTTGTATATTATAAGTAAGATAAAAATAAATATAATAACCATAAAACAAGAGGTTTTTTTTAAATATTATAAAGGCTCAATAAGTTATCTGTAAGAGAAGTGATGAGACTAAAGTAAAAAAAAAATTGTTTTGCCTTATAATAAGTCTTATTGCATGAAATCAAGTTAGCAGGGTACCCAAAAAGTGGTTTTAATTTTTTCACGAAAATGTAAGATAATAAATTTAAAATACCAAATATTTACGATATTCCGAAGTTTCGAAGTCAAAAATTGGATAGAAATAACAAAAAATAATTTCTTAAATAACTCATCGGTTTAAAATCAAATACCAAATCTAAAAGTTATAAAGTAATCGGATCAAATTTGTCTAAAACAAAACAGTTCTCTTTTTCCAGCTTTACTGAATGCAATAATTTATTCCAGCATTGTTCGTTATCATGCAGATATTTAACTAATTTATTTGATTATGATAAAACACGAACTCGGCTTCAAAATACGTGAAAATTTTTATTTTAAAATATCGCCGTTTGTATCGCGATTGCGGATTTGATCGTTTGTTCAAACAAAAGGTTTTTCGCTTTTGAATTTAAATCACGTTGATCAGTTTAAATTCATATACTTCGTGTTTTGTGCGAAAACTGCGGTGTGTAATATAATTGATTGCGCACGAAGTTGATACTATTATTTATTGGTGTACTTTGGATTTATTATTTTCAAAACCGAAACCATTCACTCTATCGACATAATTTTTAAATTTAGAATACTCTCGAAAAAGACATGGCAAGATAAAGTACAATAAATAAGTACCTACTCTAAGTACCAAATAGTAAACAGCGGACAGAGCAACCCTTGGGTATCT
The DNA here is from genome assembly GCA_022494985.1 of Micrasema minimum. NCBI lineage: Eukaryota > Metazoa > Arthropoda > Insecta > Trichoptera > Brachycentridae > Micrasema > Micrasema minimum. The sequence continues at coordinate 8,061 of JAGVSP010000405.1, read as the reverse complement.
CCTGTCATCCGGCGAAGGCGTTTCGGCTGGCTAGGCCATATATTACGTATGCCTCCCGAGAGCCTTAACCATGATTGCCTATTTTACAAGGCATCAGGTTCTCGAGGTCCTGGACATTCACTGTTGACGATTTGCCGGCATTTTGCGTCAGATCTGCGGGACGTGGACTTGACTTGGGAGAATGCACGGGACCTGGCGGCCGATTGCTTCGCCTGGAGGCAGTTTGTGGAAACCATAGCGAGCGAATATGGTATAATGATGATGACCCCAAGTACCTACCTTCTTGAAAGTGAATATGCGAAGTGTCGGAAAAGTCCAAATGATACAGGAGGTGACTGGTAGTGAACACAATGTAAGAATAAATATTTAGAAATCAAATAAATATAGGAAAAGAAAATTAAGTCAACTCTAAGTGAACTAGATATAAATAAGTACCTAAATTGATATTGAATCTGACGAAGAATATTGACATTTCTAAGATACCTTTCTACCCTCTCATCTCCCATGTGACATTCCGGCATAAACGATTCTGCTGAATAGCAAATTCACTCATCATTGAACATCGGGGCTCTAAAGCAAAGTACAGATGGAAGGACCCTCTCACTAAATACGGGAGATGATAGATCCTTTGTGACGTAGAGTGTCCTTGCACCAGTAATCAATGGACACTTAATGGAACATTCTAGGGAGGATATTTCATTATGTATTCAAATGAAGGACACCCCGTTATAAGCTTAAAGCACACATTTTTAAACAGACAGCTTAAAGTAATTTATTGACGTTACTTGAGTGTAAATATTTACTAAAAAATCTGTACTTAATAGTTTTATACATATATCTGTACTTATTTAAATTATTGATGTATTATTATTAAGGTTCAATAAAGTATTTAAAACGTTTTCTCATCGTTTTGTTTTAACCGAATGATTGAATTCAATCGAATTTATTTATGCAATTTATACCAACATACAGAAAACAGACAGGGACAGAAAAAGGAACGATTGGATTCGACGATTTGAATATATTGTGAAAAACTTTTATTAAAGGATTTCATAGAACATTTTCAGAAATATTTTTATACTTACAAATTAATATTTTGTATAATATATATATTTATCTATTTTGAACAATATTAATTCAGAGGCGTTTCAGGCTGATTATTAAAATTTTTGTTTTTGATCTGAGTCTTCTCTGAAAATAATACCGATAAAACAATATCAAGTATCTCTACATATTAATATAACAAAATATAATACAAAAACCGAAGTGACAAAAAAGCATATCAAAATATCGACATCAGAAAGTCGATGGCAACAATATAAACCAAACTCTTTGGGAATTGGGTAAAACGTTCATTTTCAGATAGAGTGGAAATTTTAATTCAATTAAACGTAATTCAGTTAATTAAACGCTTAAGTGTCACGACATAGTACTGTTAATGCTATTAAAACAGCATCACGATAAAATTTTAATCAAAATCGTACCTTGTTTTTAATTTCCTATTTGATGTAATTTCGATTAGAACTGTAGATTGAAGGTGGCGTGATCAAATTTCACTTTTCATTTAAAAAGTTTGATTAAAAATGTTTCTTTAAATGTATATTAAAATAAATAGATTCAATTTGCGGTTTTTTATCAGTTTAAAATTTACTCTACACAAAATAAATGTTAATAAAAATTGCAATGAGAGCAGCCAATAAGTATACTTTTACTGTTTAAAATAGTTTGTTTGTAAATACACTTGGTGTACAAATTCAGTGCCCTATGCACCATTCGGTTAGGATAAGGGAAAGTAGGGATAGTAAAAAATATATAAAGGTCTTTTTAAAAAAAAAAAAAAAAAAAATAGCCTCCACAAATGAATACTATCGGTCCTTCAAAAGGAAAATCATAAAAATAAAACAAATCATTGTACACACTACTACTACTCGGTGGTGCATAGGGCACTGCATTTACACAATAAATGCAGTGAATCTTGATAATTTGTTCATAAGGGAAGATTATCAGTCTTACGCTTTAGCGCCAGTCCAAGGTATCACATATGAAATATTTTAATGTTTAGTTCATATTCAAATAAATATTTCACAATGACCCCCATTGGGAATCGAACCTGTGACCTCATGCATGGCACCCTTCCAGCACGAGGCAGACAAGACATATTTGTAAAATAGGAATACAAAAATTGTATTGCAAAATAATACTTAAAATAATGTGCAAAAGATGAACACTCTTTTTTTATATATTTATTTGTTTCTAAGAAAAAATGTATTTTGTTTTTATATTTTATAGCAATAAAAAAAAAATGCTTTTATGTTAGAGAAAAAGCGTAGATTTAATGTTTTTGTCAAAGTTTTTTTTAACATAAAAGGTAATTGAACATTTGAAGCCTATTTACTAAATTAATTTCTTTGCCGTTCCTTTTTACAACTTTTTGGTTAACTTTTACCCTTTTCTTTTTTCGATTGACAGTTTTCTTTTTTAGAAGATTAAGACACTACCTTTGAACTTTCAAAATTAGATACCTAAGGTGCCTATTTATTATTGAAAAAGCTGTTTTACCTTCGTACAAAAATATGCCAAACATAATTAGTATACAAACATAAAAAAATATTATGTACATATACCTGAAATAAAATATACTTAAAAGGGGTACTGAGGCTAGAAAAAAAAAATAGTATAAAAGTTGGGTTCTTTCAACAATTTATGCAAAAAGTACCGAAGACACAGCTTAGCCCTAAAAAGAGTTATAAAATTATAAACTTCACGTATAAATAAACTTTCTTTATGGTAAGACATCGCATACTTTGTTTCTTCTTCGTAGAACGTGTTTAGGGAAAAGTAATACTTAAAGTGTCACATGTGATACACGCTTACGTAAAAGTAAGACATTATTACATAAAACCAACTTTATTAAAGTGAGGAAGAAATATAAAATTTAAAAACGCAGGAAAATTTGCTTGACAGACATTTTGAACCGTGTTTAAAAATTGTCGGTAAAAAATATTTATGATCTTTCTTTGCTTTTCTCTCTCCACACTTATGGTGCATAGGGAACGACTTTGTATTTCAAATTATCAGACGCTCTCGCTTTCAGTACACGGTATTACGTATTGATATTAATGGTACGAAAGACTGATCATCGTAACTTCAAGTAATAAGATCGCACCGCGAATTCTAAACTGTACTAATTAAAAAAGTCAATTCTTGAAAAATCACAAAAAAGGAGTTTTATTTCAGTTTTGCTTCATTGAAATTAGATTTTATAGAATTTAATATCTCGACATAGGGGAGGGAGAGAAATATATGTTTTTTGGACAGAAATGTGGCGGTCGGTGAGAGCTATAACCTGGTATTCTCAGTTAATTCGACCAAATAAGACTTAGTGCAGTATTGTATTGATGGTGCGAAATAATCAATATATACTGCGCTTTGCGTAAAAGAACAGTGCCCTTTGCAACTTTGGGTGTTGATAAGGAAAAATACGGATTGACCAACTGAACAGCTGTGACTTTAAGGGTCTATTCACACATAACCGTGACGGAACGGAACGTACCGTACCGTGTTGTCCTTTTCTGTTTTCTATACGTTCCCAGTCTAAATTCGCCTAGATTTCGTTCTCACTCGAATTAAATCCAATGTTTTTTTATTCTTTATTACACTTATTTAGTGACGTCCAAGGAAGGTTATATCAAAAGCTCCGATGTGAGAATTTTCAGAAAGCTGGAAGAAAGAGCCTTTTTGTATTTATAATATATGTAAATGAAGTCTGTGGTACTCCATTTAGTTAATGTCTATGGTAGTAATATAATCTATGGAGAATGAGAATGACAGAGCTGTTTTAGGTTATGCTGTCAGACGAGTGTATAAAGTTTAACTTTTCTATATTATGTGAAATAATAGCTTTAAATGTTGTTTCTCTTTTCAGGTAAGACTTGTAAAATTACCTTTAAACATACTTGATGTATTAGTGAAATAAGTAAAGCATTGATTAATAAAAAAAACCTCTTTTCAGAGCAACTCTATTAAGTATTTATTTCGCAAACCCTCATTATATATATATAATTATATATTATCAAAATATCTCGAAAACGCATAACCCATAAAAATGAGTAAAGATAGAACATTAATAATTCAATAAAAATAGTTCTTTAAATTTCCTATATTTGTATAGTGTATAGTTTTCTAAATAATATCATTTGACTGGGCTATATGCAACACCGGAAACAACACGGTACGGTACGTCCCGTCACAGACATGTGTGAATAGACCTTAAGAGCGTACCTACCACACCACGTGACTTGCGGTCGCTTTCTCATACAAAGGATTCCTCGATTTTCTCCCTGGAATTTAATATTAGAGCAATGATTTTTTCACCCTCTTTAGATATCGACTAGATGTTTTAGTCTAATTTTTTTAATCATTTATAAATCTCTCTTGCAAGTTGCACAGAGGAGCATGGAGAGAATGATTTAATTTAATTCTGGTGTTATACTCATGGGTGTTGCGGTTAAACTGAACCTTTGTCATAAAATAATCTGGTAATAAACCATTAAGCATTTTATGAATAAACACCATTGTATTTAAATCAATCTTTTCTTTCACGATATCATACCAAGATCTTTCAACATTTTTCTTAATTTTTGAATATCTGTTACGCTTCAGAATTATTCTCATTGCTTTATTTTGTTGGATCTGTATTTTTTCTTATGCTTGGAATAACATTGAGAGAACGAAAAAGAAACGATTGGATCCGACGCCAGACAAAGGTCTGCGACGTGGTGGAGCGAATTGCTTGGTTGAAGTGGAAAAAGGCCGGTCACATAGCCAGAAACAAGAGGCCTCAAGGACGTCCACCGATGAGATGGGTGGACGTCATCAGAAAGTCTGCTGGAAGACAGTGGATGGAATCGGCGCAGGATCGGGAGGAGTGGAGACTGCAGGGGGAGGCTTATGTCCAGCAGTGGACCTCAACGGGCTGAAATGATGATGATGATGATGATAAATCTCCTTTAACAAATAAAATATTTAAAAAACATGACGATGATGAAAACACGCGTCTAGTCGATATCTAAAATGTGTTTAAAAAAACATGGCTATAATGTTAAATTCCAGGGAGAAAATCGAGGAATACGTTTGTATGGGAAGCGGTCGCGAGTCACGTGATGTAGTACACTCTTAAGTCTTTCTATGTTATCCACTTATTTAATCGTGAATAAAAACCTGTAGATATATTTAAAAAAATAGACCTACCCTAAAATCAAGTATATATATAGACTTACCTTTTTGAAAACCTATGGACAGGACCGCTATATTTAACGAAGCCAACGACTTATTGAAAATCTTCTTGTTTATTGTGAACTTTCTTGTTAGGCCATTATCTGGAACAAATTGGAAACGTAATCAGTTTTTAGTCCAGTAACAAAACAAAAGGGGAGTTGAAATGAAATAACAACTCATTGAAATAAAATATCCAATAGTAGGTGCTTGAGTACTGAAAAGCCTCAATCAAAAATTGCTTACTGAAATAGAAATGATTTTTTTCTCTGAAATTGGTAATCAATACAAATCAGTTATTTTGAAATAGTTTTTTTTATTGTTTTGATAGTAGCACAATATTGAAAGCTTTCTAGATATTTATAAATAAATTCATGTAAAATGAAAATACGTGATGGTTGGATTCTACAATAAATCATGTATAATGATTATTCTTTTCTAAATTCAAGTAGGGTGGGTGCTATAGTAATTGAACATACTATAATAATTGGAAGCCCTAAATTAGATTTTCAAAAACAAGCCTACTAAAAGAATTTACTTATACCAGAAATATGTGCTTTTTTAGCGAATTTAAGAAAATGCATTCATACTTTTGTTTTATTTCAATGGAAAAATTCGAAAATAACCAAAATGAGATGAATTTAAAAAAAAATATATTTAATTGATATTTATATTTCTAACAAGGAAACAATTAAAAAATAATAAAACAAAGTGTCGAACAATGAAGAAAAAGGATTTCACGGGCTCAAGTTTTTTGTCCGCCTCGTAGCATAGTGGTAGTGTATTTGGCTACCGTCCATGTGGTTGCGGGTACGATTCCTGTAGAGGTTCAACATGAAAAATTTATTTACGTGTGATTTTTATATTAATATTTAATCTGTGATACTTTAGACTGGTACTGAAGCGTAAGACTGATCTTCCTACCTTCATGTAATAAAATGATCAAGAGACCACTTGGTATACCAATGCAGTACCTATGCACCATTGGGTGCGGATAAGGGAAAGCAGTAGTAGTTTAATTTAGACAAAAATTTGTGTTAGAAAATTCATTTCTCCAACATATTTACAGAATTTGCAATATTCCCTGAAAATGAATGCACTCGACAGCGCGCAGCGTAGCAACAGTATAAAACACCCTTGCTGCATTTCATCAATAACCCAATACCGTATGTGTAGAACCAAATAGAGCTTTGGCAAACAGACATTAAATATACTCAGTTCACGGTTTACGGTACCCTTGTCTTATTGTATCTGTGTGCGACAAGTTTTGTGCAATATTGCCAGTTGCATTCAATTGGTGTAAGCAGCATCAATGCACATCGGTGCAACATGGTTCATTGCAGCTATCGATACGGATTTACCATATTTGCTTGCTTCAAAGGGAACTTTTAGAGCATATGTGTAAAGCAGAATTACGTGAAAAGGAAATATAGTTTATCTGTTTCGATATTTCGGTACCAACGTTTTATATGCAGTTATATTACGTTGTCAATTTGACTGATCTTTATTGATATGAATACCTATGTTTTTTTGTTTCTTGACAAAGTAAACTGTTGTTTTTTGTATTTAGAATTTTTAAAAAAAAGGTATATTTTAATCCGCGTTTGAGATACCCAAACGCGGATTAAAAAAACCTTTTTTTTTTTAAATTTTTACCTTCTCTCGCAAGATCCAGTAATATGTAAGTTCAATATGTTTAATACAAAAAAGTTATGATTGACTTTCATAAATAGCTCCATAAAAATACAGAGAGTAAAAAAATAAAAACAATTTTTTCACACCTCGATGTGTCATATACACATCATAAATGCGATATATCTACATGTATATCGAGAATTGCATGGGTGATTTTGTACACGGTGTACTTAATATGTAAATTATTTTGCCTCTAGGAAGTCTTTTATATCGAACAACCTGACAACATTAGCGCAGTAAATATATACCTAAGAGAAGAGTGAATTTAAATTTCGCTAAATGGCTGAATTTGTATTCAAAAACATTTCTTGAAGAAAAACTGGAACCATATGCTAGAATTCGTATGGTTTAAATCATATGGTTTAAATGACATGGTTTAAATGACATTATATTTCTAGAAGCAAAACAAATTTGCCATTTTACAGTATAACTTTTAGGTGGTCTCTTTATTTGTGCCTGTCTGAAATTAATATTTTTTCTGGTGTAATCGAATGACGCAAAACAGTTATGAAACTCATAAAATCAATGAAATTTAAAAAAATATATCTTATTCCATAACCCAGATATTTATGAAATGAAAAATTTACTAGTAAGGATGTTTGTAAGCTTGTGATATTTGATTTATTGTGACAATAGATTAAAATGAAATATCGCAATAAGGAGCGTAAATCTAATGAAAAAGCTTTTGTTTAGATGGCTATCAGAGTGACAATTATTGCGTGTAGTATTATTATATCGTCGCGTCGGTCCAATGCTAAAACCGCGAATCTGCAGAATGTCCATTATTTGAGATGTTGAGTTTAAAAATTGAAATTTGAAAAAATAAACCTATTTTTTTTTTTTTTTTTTTTTTTTTTTTTTTTAATATTTTATTTAAAGTAAACATGTTTTTATAAACAATACAATAAAATGTATTTATTGTTACCCCGCAAAGCCGGGCTTGTCTGCGGCGTTACATTACATTTTAATACTTTTTTTTTTTTCTTATTTTTATTACACAAATTATCTAACATTATAAGTATATTTTTTATTTAAGTAGGTAGTGTTGCAACAAATCACTGGGTGTGCCCTTTATGAGGGTCTTAAGGTTTT
>JAGVSP010000404.1:0-109791 GCA_022494985.1 Micrasema minimum | reverse complement strand
TTCATATTAAAATCGAAGTGTAAGAAACTGAAACCTGAAAATTTGGTTTGACATGTTGTGACATTTCGCACTCCATAAACTGAACGCCATTTTGTGGCACCAAACTTGAATTTGAAATGATTATCAAACAATAAAAATCAACTCAAAAGTTGGACCATATGAGATGGTTCGATACATTTTACACGTCAGTAGATAAAAATGTTAATTTTTTCCCTAGGCAGTCTTCATGTTTGTACGTCGGTTTGGCTCACCTCTTCTTCTTTTTCTTCTTCTTGTCCGAGTCGAACATCTCGGGCTCAGAGTCCATCTCGGCCTCCGAGAATGACAGAGAATAGCCGAGTCTTCTGTCTAAATCAGTTTCTGGGAAAAACATTGTGGAAATGAAAAATTAAACTCTTGTCATCTTCGAATAAGAATTTCAGAGAGGTGACATTCCATACCTGAAAAATACTACTGTGTCTGAGGTGTTTAGTTACCCACTACGTCACTCACCAAGTCCATCAACAGGCATCTATGTCATTACTAGACATCTACGTCAAACGTTTCGTGTATTGTCCCAAGTGCCGGAGTCTTTAGACCGTGGAATTGGATAAGTGGTGTTATGAAATTAACCCTAGGAAGCGTATATACGCTTGAAAATTTTCTAAAAATTTTCTTATCAAATTTTCTAAAAATATTTTTAGAAAATTTGTATGGAACGCCACCTCTAGTGAATTCTTGTTCGAAGGGAGTATTATTTTGAAAACATCAAAATTTCTAACGCTGGCTTTAGGGTGCAGCCTCAATGTTTTTTTGTAGAATGGCCACAAAATAATGGCTGATAACAGACAACAAATATTAGATGTTAAGTAAAAGTAATAAGCACACATTTTAAACAAAAATAAAACAAGAATATCACAAATATATATTTTTTATCAACATTAACTAGGTACCCATTCGGCATTTTTTGAAACGCAACGAAAACCGTTTTATAAAACCATTTGGATAAGATATGTTAAGATTTTTTGAAATTCACTGTTTCTGACTAGAGTTTTTCTTTTGCAGACAGCACACAACAGATATTAGTAAAAACAGCCGTTAATAATAAACAATAAAACACATAACCATCCACTGAATGTTTTTCATAGACAAAGCATAAAGATTGAATAATATTGTAAGTCCTCCACCAAATTGAAGAAAAGTTCCATACGAACATGACTAGTGCGGGGCATTAATAGGTTCCGGCAAGTTCCGTATCACTTATCCAAGAGTTCTCCATACTCGATCCCATCTGTTGAATGGCAAGACTAGCTATACACTTCAGATGCATTTGAAATTACATGATTGAATGCGGAAAAAGTTGCAGCAATTATTTATTTATTTAAAACTTCATGTACAATTACATAGCAAGAGTACAAGGGTGGGCTTATTGCTTTTAAGCAATATCTTCCAATCAACCCTTATTCAATGCTTTGAAATAATACCATTGGTGAGCTGTGGTTCTTTTATTAATTTAATCACCTTAACAGGCCAGAGGCCCTATGCTGCACTAAAAGTCGCATGCGACACTTTGGAACGGTTAGTGATTTTTTTACCATAGATCACTCGCCATTCTGAAGTGTTGCATACGACATTCAGCCCTACATAGAATCCCAGGAGGCCCAATTAAAAATTACAGAAAGGAACAACATAACAGGCTTGACAAAAAATCACTTAAGATTTTTGAGTTATCACCGGAAATCGAACCCGCAACTTCCATATATCGAGTTCAGCATCTTAGCCGTTACACTACAGAAGCTGCTGGTTGTTCAGTGTCTTACCTTATCATTTCCTATTTCCTTTACAACATACACAATATAATATAATATATTTGGTGATTTTTTTTTTAATCGACCTTTAAAAAGTTTGTGATTGTAAAATTTTAAAAAAGAAATAATATTAGTTCTACAGTTTAAAAATAAATAGCGTTCAATTTGTGATGTTTTTAATTATAAAGCATAAATTAGATTACTAAGAGATACAGATTTTTTTAGTGGTATCCTACACCTTACTTAATATCAGAATTGGTTTAGAAGAACTTGATTGGTTAGTGAAGACCCCTGAAAAGTGTCGAATTTGAGTGTTATTAGGGAAACAGTAAGGAAAAAATTAAAAAAACGGTATTCATGGGTGAGAGAAAGTATGGAGTCTGAGGGTAGGAATTTTGCAAAGTTTAGTTGATACAGATAGTGGTTTGGTTATGCTGTGTTTATAAGCTTTGACTCGATAATATTATAAAGCACACTACAGTGTCCATCTTCTGGGCTGGTGTGTAAAGCCCACTATATACGGGACAGTTTACTACACAGTTTTCTGTGCAGTCTGAAAACTGTCCCATATAAAGCTAAAACTGGATGAAAAACTGTGTGCTAGTGTCAGATTCTCACTGTGCGCTAATTTCACACCTTTTTTCACACAGTTTCGGCGCGCGCATCACCCGCGGCGATTACGATATAATATTTAAAAGTATCAGTAATTTTACAAATAAACTTTGATAAACTTTTACTATGGCGAATATGAATTTAATGTAATAAATAATATGAACTGAAATCCTAGATCGAAATTCAAAATATCGAGTAATGACTATTTGACAGATGAGTAATGTTGCCAAATTGTAAAACCGGTAGAAGTTCCTAAAGATATTCATAATATGTTGAATTCATCTGCGCTTAAAATTGCACAAAATGAATGCTTTAAAATTAAAATGACTCCAAAATCGGTTAATCAGTTGTACATTTTTAGTAGATTCGATAAATCTCCACAAAATTGATAGATCTGCTAAAAATCGATAAGATAGGCGACGATAGAGATTATTAGTATGGCTATGGTCCGACTGTCGCGTTCTGCGCATGCCTACAGACAGTAAACTGTGCGGTGTAAAGGTAAAATTCACATCGCGCAGTTTTTATTGGTCAGAAAACGGTACAAGAAACTGTGTAGTTTTCTGAACAAGAAACTGCACAGTAAACTGTCCCGTATAAAGTGGGTTTAAGTGTGTGATCTTATGTGTGTGGAGTTTATACCGTGTTGCAGTCGGGCTTTGTATCTGATCAAAGTGTGAAAAGTTCAATGTTTCATAGAATTTGTTATCGACGTGGTAACCGCAATAGGTCGTTAATCCTGGTGATTACAACAATTCATTTCAGAGGATTAGATGATGATGCGCGGAGAGTTGCGATTACTCACGTCTAGGATTCCGGCGCTGGGCTCGGAGGCGTAGCCCCCGAGGTGCACCTCCCGGCCCTCGTCCTCCGACTCGGAGAAGCTCTCGTCCGAGCGGGACCCGGGGGCCACCTGGCACACCATCTGCGCCAGGTCCGTGAACGTGTACCTGTAACCAAATTCACTAACAGGCATGAGAAAATCGTACGGTTAAAATTTAAGCAAAAGAATGCATAAAATTTTTTACGGTTTAAGCAGAACGCAACCAGCCTGTTCTTAACATTTATTAAACTTAAGAATCAATCTATGAAATCGTCTATGTAAGTTTAATACCGCGTATGAGCCAATAAGTTCAAAATACGCATATTTGGTGATTTTCGTTGAACGAAAAAAGCCGCATCGATTGGTTAATTCAAAATTTAAAATTGACTAATAGACTGCTAGCACTCGGTTAATGTCAATACCGCGAATAAACCATTTTCACAAAAGAAGCAAGCAATACCGCGTATATCCCGATACAAATTTCATGTTTACCTATTTTTTTTACAAAATTGGAGGGTTTTTTGTCTCCCCTGAACATTTTGACAAATGGTTCTTCCGCGGTATTGAACTTACACAGACGAAATGATGATTCAATTAGAGCAGTGGTCTAGCAAAGATTTTTATCTGGCCTTTGAATAATTCCCAATTTCTGCGTAGAAATACTTCATGCAGGATACGATTTTTTAAATTTGTTTTGGCCCATGCTGAGGATATGATGTCTCAAAAGTGAAGGATTTTATGAATGTGAGCTTATCTGCATCGACTGTTGTGCGAAGAATTGAATATATAAGTACTGAAAAACAAAAATTTCCAGCCCCCCAAAAAAAATCAATCTGGCACTTTTGCCAAAAGTGACTGATTTAGAGCAAGATTAAGTCCGAGTCCGAATGGTTGCCGAGGCACTTTCATTGTTTTTGTAATGACTTTGTATCACTTGAATGCATTGCTCATCTGCTCATTGACCATAGAAATTAAACTACAAACATCAATATTCACCGCAAAATTGCTATTAGGCTAGTAATTATAACAATTATAACTCATTATAACATTCATATTTACAACTTGGAAAAAGTACAAAATAAATTCCTACGTTTTATTAATTTTAAATTAAACATACCTGTGCAAAATACAAACTATGATTTTTTACTATCACTTTTAAAATTAACCTCACTTTCCAAAGGAGAACTGTAAATGATTTAATAGTTTTATATAAAATAATAAACTCTTTACTATGATGTCCCTAGTATAATAGAATTGATTAATTTTAGAGTGCCTTCCGTAAATGCCAGGTGTAAGTTCTTGTTTCATTGTCCTGGTTCAACATCTAACCAACACAGTAACTCGACTATACCACGATTACATTCATTAGGCAATAAATATGAAGAGACTGCTGATATTAAATCTAACACTCTGCAAAACTATAAGCGCTCAATGTTAAACCAATTTATGGCAGCTCGATCAAGTAATCTTGAATTGTGATCTCCTTTTTCTTAACTTTTATACATATGTATTTTGTAACTTTTACAACTTGTTTTTGAAGTAGTTTATTCATCTTAATACCCAAATTTATTAATTGTAATGTAACTTAATAAATGTACTTTTGATGCTTTTATACATTAATGTAATTGTAATGTTACTTAATAAATGTATTATGATGCAATGTAAATGCCATCAGGCATATATGTGCTAATAAATAAATAAAATAGCATATCTATGTAATTGGAGTGACAACAGATTTCTTAAATAACCATGGCTGCCAACCATCATGTAAAAAAAATTGTCTGCACTTTCCGGACGCCTGTTACATAAAAATTGATGATGACGGTGAATCCCACTCACTCGCTGGCGCTGTGGTGGTGCTCCCTGTGGGTGCCCCCCGTCCTGCCTGAGCACGGGCAGCGCCCCGCGCCGCTTCTGGCCCTCGAAGTACCCCTTCCCGTGCTGGTAGCCGACGTCTTTGATCTCGTCAAACGACCCAAACTGCAGCGTCTTGTACTTGTCGATCGGCGGCCGGATGTACTCGCAGTAATCGGACGTTTTCACCTCCTGGGTTCGGACAAATACACAAAGTAATGGTAAGAATCAAGCTACATTTATGGTACTATTGATATTTTTAATTTTTGTTTAATAATAAAAAAGAAATCTATGCAATCTTATGATATTTGCACATATTTCAATTTGCAGTGCATAATGGAGTTCTGGTACCAACCCTTATGTGTGGAAGCGAAGTATGGAGTGTGAAAATAAGGATGAAAGTATTGCATTGAATGCAGTTGAAATGCGATCTCTGGTAAAGGCGAATGTGTGGTAAAACTATGTATGATAGGTGCACTAATGTTGCACATGATAATCAGAGCAGAGTGCAAGGCTGAGATAAGCATTATCGGCAAAATTAAGAAAGGTCTTTTACGTTGGTTCGGTCATGTAGAGCGAATGGACGATGAAAGAACGGCTAAAAAAATATATATGATGCGACTGTCCCTGGATGTAGAAGTCGAGGAAGGCCGAGAAAGACATGGTATGATCAAGTAAAACAAGTGCTTGAAAGTGGGCATGTAAGAAGTCGGAATAATCGACTTGCGTGCATGAGAAGATGTATGAATGTAGAGTAAGCAAGAGAAGTGTGCCAGGACAGAGTGGTGTGGCGTTCTATCCTCTCTGCCTACCCCTTCGGGGAAATGGCGCGATGGTTAGTTAGTTTTCAATTTGTAAATACTATGTCCAATAAATACGACGAATGTACGAAGCTGTACAAGAAAATGGGGATTGGCACTCCAGATACAACCAGGAGTTGTATGACCTATGTGAGGAGCCTACCATCACTCCGCTGGGCAGGCTATGTGGCAAGGATGGAGGACATAAACATAAACTGATCCATAAACCAATGGGTCGAAGGAGTATCGGGAGTCCTAAATTGAGTGGAGAAGAACACAGCATCCTTGGGCATTGGGAAGTAGAAGGAAGTAGCCGGAGACAGACGCGAGTGGAGACGTTTCTTGGAGGCGGCCAGGACCCTCAACGGGTTGTAGCGCTGAAGATTGGATTGGATTGGATTTCCAATAAAGCCTAAGTATTTGTTCAGGATGTGACGTTATAGTTGGTGAATATTGTACTAGCCTCCAGCTGCTTCACGCAGGACACGTAGGCCAGCCTGCTCTGGATGTCGGGGATGTTGGGGACCTTGACCGGAGTCACGAAGGGGTTCCACTTCTTCCACAGCAGCCACCAGCCCGAGAGGTCGTCCCCGTAGTTGGTCAGGTCCATGTCGTCTTGGGAGCCGACGTCTATGGCCAGGATGTGTCGCGCTCCGTACGCGCGCATTATGTCGGCTGAGTGGGACATAGTAATTAAATTAAATTAAATAAAAAATGAAATAACAAATCAAGATAGGAAAATATCGCAATTATGACGTACATTTTTCAAATCACTTGAAATAATAATTGATCAAATTTCATCATTATTGAAGATCTATTTCAATTTTATTTTAAGATCATCAAGAAGTAAAACAAGGCAAAACAAAACTGTTTTATTTATAAATTAGTTATATGTATTTTTTTATATTATTCAAATCTATCAACGTTTTCTTTATGAAAATGTCTGGTAAAATTTAGACTAGCTAAAGCTCCTACATAGAAGAATAACATCACAGGACACCTAAGTTTGAGAAAAATTACTTTTAAAATTAAGTCATGTTTATATTACTCATAGTTACTGAAATAAAAACAAAAAGAATATGTGAAACGTAAGTTACCTGGTACGTTGTTAACATAGCACCCATCTACCAGAAGGTGTCCATCGAGAGGGTCACAAATTGGAGGGAAAATACCCGCGATGCTCATCGATGCGCGGCAATACCTCCATAATTCACCTAATCAACAATACTGCTGGCTCGAAAACAATTTCCACACAAAACCATCAACCACAACTTCAGGCCAACCCTCAAAAAGAAACATTTGCAAATATTCAAATTCGCACATGTTCCATAGAGGGATTTCATCGGGTGTTGCCAGCACTATGACTCTGGGACAAAAAAGAGTTTCCAGATACTTACTTTGGGTGGGTACTTTTGAAATCATGATGATGATATGAGATGCATTATGACAGGAAAAAATTAATCTGTCTACAGTACGGAACATATTGATTTGATTTCAAATATACACGAGACATCAAATAGAACGAATATCTCACAACACATTTAAAACATACCACTGCAGGGTGATTGCCGTTTGTTTTATGGTTTGTTCTTTTTTCTTTCTGTTTGGCACCGGCGCAGATCGCTTATGATTGGTTTACCTGGCAGATTGTTGACGTATCCGCCGTCCAATAGTAGATGGCCGTCTGTGGGGTCGCAAAGGGGCGGCATGTACCCGCTGAGTGACATGGATGCGCGCACGTATCGCCATAGTGACCCTGCCAAACGCGAGCTGCCATTTTAATTCAGATCGACAAAATGGCCGACACACAAAATAAAAATCAAACAAAGGCTAATGCATATTGTCCATTGTTCTCAACTCATCAACATCTCAGTCAAATCAAATGGGTATTGAAATTCATTGTTTCAGAACGATTCTTTATAAAATAGTTTGAAGTGAGGTTAGGTTAGGTTTGAGAGGGGGATGGGTGCACTCTGGTCCCCTCGGCTAAGAAATTATAAGCAACGTTCTCATAATGTGACTAAAGAAGGCACATGGCACTAACTCGTGCAAGCTCGCTACTTCTTAGCAGATAAGCATGTAATCATTTGGACAAATTAAGATGCGTTTCACTAGGTCATCACACTAGCAATTTAGAATAGCCATTGTTACTTTTTCTTATCATCAATATTTAAAAATTACTTATTTAAAACGATCCTTACCTTACTTATATTTTCTATTTCTGTAGTTCAGGAACCGTTTTGTACAGTGGTAAACCATCAATGTCATAATAATCTTTATTGATTTTCATGTTTAAGATTGACAAGTCCATAAAAACTACATATAAACGGTTGATAATGATGATAATTTGATTGCGATTTGGTGACATTTCAATGAAAATATTATCAACCCTGTGTATGAATCACTAAAAACAACTTAGTGTATATCGCTACTTATAGCACTATAACATTTTTAAATCTGATTTGCTGAAAAGACGCCATTACTAAAAAATTGTGACATTCATAAACAGAGAAGATTTTATGATTTGTTCAAAAGAAAATAGAACATTTTAAGAATGATTACATATAATCTTGAATAAGACTTTTCTATAAATGTACCAAGCACTCAATCTTTCAGAAAAATCTAATGTATAGGCATATTTGTATAACTTTGAAAACAATATTGCCAATTTTGACAGAGCGTAAAGTTATTGTTTGTACGACAGAGGAGTTGTAAGGAGTTATTTAGAAAGTTGACAGTCAAATTTTCCCTTCAAAAAGTTTGATTCAATTTATGTTTAGAATAACGAAAGATTTGAAAAGATTACATTTTATAGAAGTAAGGATCGTTTTAAAGTCTCCTTGAATGTAAAACCAAGATATTAAAATTTCATAAATAGCGAATAACAAAATACAAAAGAAAAACTAGAAATGATTTAGAGAAGGATAAAGAAACATTATGGTAAGCCGAAGTTTAACTCCAAAGCATGATTTAAGAATAAAAATCTTAGCTGAAAGACAGTTATGTTGGAAAGTTGTATGCTAAAGAATAGGCGATAGTGGAAGAAGAAAATTATCATAATATATTGAGAAAAAATAATAAGAGGACTCTGAAATCTAATCCTGATTTTACTATGGAGTGATAGAATTTTTTTATTTATTTTACTATGTATGTATAATATGTATGAATCTTTGAGATGACCTTTTTTTAAAATCTCAGTGTATTTTGATTTCCATTCGAAAATTTTTGCTACATAAGATTAATATCTCAAAGCAGAACAGAATTATTTTTGCCATTTGAGTAAATATAATCAAATTATAATTTAAGAACCTACCGTGACATATAAAAAGTTACTCAAACTAAAACTTTTATTTCAATACATGCAACATATTCAAAAAATAAACAGGCATCAAAAAATAAGATTCAATAAGCTTGGTACAGGTTCAAATTTGGAAAAAAAAACCTACAAAATAAATTTACTAAAAATAAAGAATAAATTCAAATTATAAAAGTAATTAAAAAATACAGAGGCAGGTACATATATTATATTTTGAAGCCATAAAGGCGAAGAAACAGAATTGCATGACATGGCAATACTTGAAAATAAAAAGATATAAGAAAATGTTTAAATAGATAGAATGGTGTGTGGGCGTAGTAATTGATATTTCTTGGTGTTAGTAAACAACGTTTTTT
This sequence comes from Micrasema minimum, assembly GCA_022494985.1. Taxonomy (NCBI): domain Eukaryota; kingdom Metazoa; phylum Arthropoda; class Insecta; order Trichoptera; family Brachycentridae; genus Micrasema; species Micrasema minimum. Next base: position 100,243 of record JAGVSP010000404.1, on the reverse strand, counting down.
TTAAAAATAATACTTGAATTCTTTTAGACTTCAAATGCAGAAAAAATGTTTTAAAAATTAGCAAGCAATTTTTTCATAAGTCGTGAAATAAAAACGCTGCATTCAGCAGAATGACATATTTTGTTCTTTACTTTTTTTAGTTCATCATTTTGCCACCGCGAGGCATTTTCGTGGTGGGATCTCTAGAATATAATATTCTGATCTTAGCTTAGACTCATTTTACGACTCCGACTATGAGCTGGGCTAACTTTACTCTGAAATAACACATATTTGTATCGGACAGCATTTCGACTACGATTCTCTGCCACAACTTGAGTTCTCTTTTTAAACACAAGCCGCATAGCTTTTTAAATTTAAATTTGTACAAATATCAGATTTTTATTACGTACTCAATTTAATTGGTAAACCTGCAGCAATGCAACTTTACATTATTTTAAAGATATATATAATTAATTAAATATTGCTCGTCCAGTTAAATTAGAAATAAATACAAAATATAATTCATAGTAACTGAAAATTGATAAAATTATATTTATCTTGGTGGTCCATTTTGTCAAATGAGTGATATCCAAATGTAAATAGAATTTATAAAATTTGTATATATTTCCTTTACAATTCATGCCTTTAACATGCAAAAATGCACTAACCCATTAAGCAATCCTTTAATCGCATTCCGTAAAGTCAATTGAATTGATGCAAAAATAAAATGCATAATTTCCAACCTAGAATACATGCGTGCAAAGTATTTTAAGCTAGATTCACAATACTGGCAATGAAAGGCCGTCAGGTAAGAAAACTAAATGGATGTCAACAAAAAGGTGAAAATTGTTTTCTCTAAAGCTGTACAGATTTCTTAAAAATTTCTTTTGTTGGACATAAAATTAAGATCTAACAACCGAGTTTGTCCGCCTCGTGGTGTAGTGGTAAGCGCGTTGGGCTACCATGAATGAGGTTGCGGATTCGACTCTCATGGGAGGCAACATGAGATATTAATTTAAAATGCAGTTTTTCACATTCATATTATTTCATGTGTGGACTGAAAAGCGTAAGACTGATTATCTTACCTTCATGAACACTGCACTGATGTAACTACTACCTATGCAGTGCCCTATGTACCATTAGGTTTTGGATAAAAAATGAATTAATGAAAATTAAGATGTTAAGTATGTTTTTCTGGGTCATTTTATTATTTTATTGTAAAATGTGCTCCGAAACGTCGGCAACCAAAGCACAATAGCCCAGAAAAACAGTATCATGAAGGCCGTGAAAACGTATGAACTGTGAAAAAAGTGGTTACTAGAAAAAAATATCTATAAGATGAGGGGTATGGCAACCTTGATTGTGGTGCCTCTTAAATGTTTACAGATGTTATGGTAAAGTTATAACAATTGATGACATGGTGAGCACAACTAGTTTTCAAATTTAAAAGTACACTGTAAGCTACGCAAATCAGCAAATAATTTCTATGGTGACCTACTTTGTCACAAGCACAAGGACGCATTGTTATTCACAGTCTAAAACTCTCTAAGCAAAGCGGTTAAGAAAAAACTCTCATTATTATAAGCGCTCTAAAAACACACTAGAAATAAGGTTAGGGACATGTAAACTAACTGGAACATTACAAATATTTTGATTACGTGGTGTTTGAGGCGAGTATTTAATAATTCTGGCATTCGGGAATTAGAAAAATACATTTTAAAAGTGTAAGTAATGTAATTTGATCACCTTTCTACATACATCCGTGGCTCATTTTATTGAGTTTTTCATCGCATGCCGTGTTTGATGTAAAATATTTACTTTAAAGTATTGTTAGTAAAAAAAAAACAAATAATTCTCAATCGATTACACACACATCAAAATTCAACAACTAAAACATAGAACCATTTTTGTAACCAATCAAAAGCGATCCGCATTCTTAATTTGAATATCTTTACTCAGATTTTTTTTCTTGTCTAATTGGCTGTTGATTTGAACCATTATGCTGTCATGTAAGTAAGGAAAGTAGTATGGAAATTTTTTTTTTTGCAGAATGACATAAATCCAAAAGTCATAGTACTGGGGACACCAAAACAACAGGAGAAATATCTATCACCAATTTGAATGAAGAGAGTGCACCACATTATGAAAATGACAAAATAATTATGTGTCCCCCTCCCAATGGAGTATTGTATATTTAAATGAAATAATGTGAGTATAAAATTACCAAAATGAAGAAAAGGCAGATTGTTTTAAGATGTTGTAAAAATCCTTTTTTTATTTAACCACCTCATCAGGCCAGGAGGCTCAATACAGAGGGGAACAACGTCACAAACACCCAGGCTTGAGAAAAATTTATTTTTATTTTTGTGTTCTCACCGGGAATCAAACTCGGAACCTCCGTATCGTGAGTCCAGCGTCTTAGCCATTACGCTACGGAGGCCGCCACTTATTCGAAACGTTGTGCAAGAATCAATAATGAGTTTAAGAAGTATTCATTTTTAAGAATCTATTTGTCGAAATACAAATATTCCGCCATCAGGCGGAAGATATGCTGAATGTTGAAAATCTACTAAGGACAGAAAAATTATATTAAATAATATAATTAATGAATTTTTACATTTTGCTAATCACAACACAGCCCGTTAATCATATTTTTTTGTAGTATAATTACAGTTAAAAATTTTAAAAGTTTTTTTTTGTTTTTCACGAAAGAGAGTATTATTGTGTTTTTATTATCACTTTTAATAAAATGAAAACAATAAAAGCATTTTTGGCCGAATGATTAGGAACACGGAACAATGATTGTGACGATAATAATATAGTTTGTTATTAGACAGAACAATAAAGCAGTTTCCCACACACCACTTAGAGTGAATTTAATTTAAAATATTGGCATCAGAATCATTGGGTTACACTCCATCGGATTACCTTAAATAATATTCAATAAATACATAAACAAAAATATAAAAAATAAAAGAATGCATAAATGAATAAAACTGGAGTGTACATTAATTATTTCTTTTGGAGTGCATCTACAACATTGATGCAGACATTTAAAACAATATTGAAAAATAAAATAATAAAAACATTAATATAATATATAAAAACAAAAAATATTAGGTCAAAAAATAATTCAGTGAAAAATTGTGTCTTCTATGGGTATGTTTGCGTTTATATGAGACAATCTGTAAACTCAATAATTAGTAATCTTCGGCTGTCAATTTGTAGCTTATATCAATCTATAGCATTTATATTGCACACATAAAACATTTATCATTTCAAAGTTGATTTTTGATTGATTGACAAAAAAAAAAAAATTAGCAAAATATTAGATTTATGAAAGAAAAATGTGTTGACGCTTGGCATAAATTGGTGACAGAAGGTTACTTATTACACTTACAGATTATAATTTTATTAAATTTTTTATTAGCCCCCTCAAAAGGCCAGTGGGCCTAATTACAGAGGGGAATAAAACCACAAACACCCAGGCTTGAGAAAAATCACTTTGGATTTTTTGTATTCTCACCGGGAATTGAACCCGACACCTCCGTATCGTGAGTCCAGCGTCTTAGCTATTACGCTACGGAGGCCGCCATTAAAACTACTTAGTATTTTGACTTTTTGCTCATTTATTTTTCTTGATGTCTGCCAGAACAAGATAAAAATTGACATTCAGGCATTTTTTAGTACATGAATTGAGGTACACAAGAAAAGAATTATAATTTTATTCATTAAAAATATACAAGTAATAAATACCCCCTGCTATACCATATATTTTAGTAAGGTTAGTGCTAAAACCATTACAATTTAGTTAGGTTATCTTGTTAATACACATTATTATTGTTGATTGAAATGTACAATATAATATTATAAGAATTATGTAGACATCAATATTTAAAAATTCATAAAGTGTATTTTAATGATGAAGAAATCCAATCCATTATTTGTATACAACTGAAAAGTTAAACCAATCGACATAAATCCTTCAGATCCATGCTCCAAGAATATCCTTTGATAGTGAATTTATAAAAAAATATTAAAGGACCAGCCCATGGTCAAAAAACAATACAGGTAAATTAAAAAAGATAACATTTAAAAAAAATAAACAAATAGTAACACAAAGTGTACATTGTTGATTTTCATACAAAATTTAGGGATTATAAAAAATTTAAAAAAAACAGTGAAATTTCATAGATAAGCTATTTTCTTGCGTCCCTTGTCATGTCCAGATTTACAATTGTCTTAATTTCAACTTGTTGAGAGGGAAACTGAATGATTAAAATGTATTAGCTAGTGGAAGATAGATATAGTTGTCATTGTTTCACTTCAAGTACAAATGGAACATAACATTTTTACAGTTCTCTTTGAAATTGCTTGTCTAGTTAACTTGAGTGAAAAAGACAATGTGAAGAGTCAATACACATTTTTTCTTCATGAAAAATAACTTAATATGACCATTTTTAATAATAATTGAGTGTGTTTTAAAAAATGTAATAATTTTGAAGTGGAATTAAGATATAGCAAGGGGTATTTACAAAAAATATGTTCAGTCAGTTACAAGCAGACGTTGCAGCGAGGACCTTGGTATTAAACAAAAATTAATTCATTATTCGTAGAGCATTACAAAACGGTTTAAATTGAGTGTAAAAATATTTTTTATATTGCTTGACTCGCCACCTCAATGTTCGGAATAAAAGTATTATTATTATCATAGGTTAGAAACAAAACTGATCCCTGAGGATAAACGAAAAGAAATCTCTGTATCAAAGAAATTATTGAAAAAATAAGACGATATTAAAAATTAAAATTATTAAAAAAATAAGACGATACAAACACGTTTCTTTTCTGAAAACCGAAATATGAAATTATTGTATTGCGCTAATTTTTGCATCCACAGTGAACGTGGGTGTACAAGACCGTTGCGACATTTGGCAAGGCCGATTGTAGCTGACTGCACATAAGATACTAAGTACTCTATTCGAGTAACATTCAATTATCATCATAAAAAATAAATAAAAACACTGTTTTTATTTATTTTTTACCATTCTAAATGACGGCCTAAGAACCATGGTGGTCCCAGGTTAAAGCCCCGGAACGAACGACTATTTTTTCCAAGCGATTTTAATGAATGTTTGAAGATTCACTGCACTTGATGTACCAAAAATGGTTTATCAGCATTTGGTCGCGTATATAACTTTCTTTTCTTCCGCTTTTTCCAGTTAAAACTGAACATATTGAATTTTGCGGATTAGCTTAAAAAAATTGTTAAGAGTTGTGCTGGACTGAAAAACGACTCAATAGTTTTTAAAACAGTCTAGGGAAAGGGTGGGGCTTTCATTGCACTTGGTGTACCAATGCGGTGCCCTATGCACCATTGGGTGCAGATAAGGGAGCGTAGAGAGTTATCCACCTTTTTTCTTATGTCTCTTGTCTGGTTCTCGGGCCGTCAAATGATCCACTAAGTTAGTGCTACAACGATTGAAGATGTTGAATGAAGTGCGTACGTACCGTGTCGGTGTATCCTCATGCAGCTGGCGGAGATGTCGGTGGTGACCGTGAAGTAGGGCAGCCACAGGTCCTCGATGTGCGTGTCCTCGAACGTGCTCCGGATGGTCGTGTTGAAGTGGCGGCCCGTGAACATGGACGTGGCGGGGTACGTCAGATCCAGCAGCTGCCGGCTCCACTGGGTCATTTTCTGGACAATCATAGTCGACACGTTTAAGTTTAATAATTTCATCTAATAATAATAACTAATTTAAGAATAAAACTATAATCACATACATCTCACAACATGAAATAATTCAAAATGTTTGTATTTACCTTGGACCATTCTCTGGCCTTCTGCGTCACTGAAGTAATATTCTTCTCACTGCACCACAAGGCTCCCATGAAGGCTCCTATACTCACCCCACCGACCATGTCTATTGGGATACCCGCTTCCTATATTATACAAAAATATTCACTAAGAATAAACCATCCTTTTTTTACAAGATAATGAAATTTTCAATACTTGGTGACGTTTTCAAAATATTGTGATTTTTATAGATAATACTTTACATAATACTTAATCACAAAAAAAAAAATGTTGGAAGGTTAGGTTTTGTTAAGAGCATACTCCACCACGTGACTCGCGGCCGTTTTCCAATACAAACGTATTCCTCGATTTTCTCCCTGGAATTTAACATTAGAGCAACTATTTTTTCACATTGACCAGATGCTTTTGAGTTCTTTGTGGGTTGCACAGTTTAAACCCGCGCCGCGCAAGCGGGTGTCCTGCAAGGCGTCAAACCCTGCGTGTTTGTATCGTCTTATTTTTTAAATAATTAATATATCTCTTTTAACAAATAAAATATTTAAAAAATAAGATAATGCAAACACGCATCTGGTCGATATCTAAAATGTGTGAAATAATCATTGCTCTAATGTTAAATTCCAGGGAGAAAGTCGAGGAATACGTTTGTATGGGAAGCGGCCGCAAGTCATGTGGTGGGGTATGCTCTTAAGGTTAGGTTAGGTTAGGTTAGGTTAGGTTACAAGAGAATAGAGTCAGAAGTCTGATGCCTCCGACTTCATCACTGTTTACTGTGAGCTGGAACACGGCCCTCACCTGTATGGAGCGTATCATGCCGACGTGCGCCGCCCCCCCCGCGCGCCCCCGCCCCCCAGGACGAGCCCCACGGAGGTGCCCGTCAGCCAGCGGGCGAGGCGGGAGAAGTCCGAGTGGACCGACGCCTCCGACATCAGCACTTTGTTGTACAGCTCGCACTAGAAAAAATTATCTTTTATCCCATCAGCCGCTAAGATATGGCGGCTACAAATGTTTACAGATAAGAAAATATATATTTGAATGCATTATTGTTTATTACTATGATGTCGCTTAGTGCGATGATCGGGCGGGGTACATCAGATGTGGACCAAAAAGAACTTCTCCACAAAGATGATGAGAAAACAGAAAACTTGTCATGGAGAAGGCGGTCTTATCAACTAAGAGTGTATAGCATTTTGTCTCCTACTTTTGTTAATTTTATTTATTTCCTAAATCATTTCTTTAGATAATTTTATTTTTTATTGTTTTAACACTCATAGGGCCTTTACATAGACATTTTTAAATGATCTCACAGTAGGTAGCTATTCATTACCGCCAGAGATGGCATCCAGACACTGTTCCCTAAAATGCACTAGGTTAGTGTTGAAAACATCAACTTCATTAGTATACTTGTTAGCCAGTGCGTGCATTCTTCGTACCGGTGAGTTAGCACTGTAATTGGTTGATGATTGGCTACAGTAAAATAGTGCATTACTACGGGTAACTCGACCAGGCACTCGTATACTAATTAAATTTGTTAGTTGACAACCATCAAACATGGATTTTAATACTTTGAACAAAAAGAGCAAATCATTTCATATTCTTCTATTTTCTAATGTTGTATATTCAAAAAGTTATTTAAAAGTTATAATTTATGTTTACAATGGGAATTTTTAATTTAAAATTAATAAAGCGCAAAAATTTAAGTTGGACTCTTTTAATGTTCTTTGCGTGAACCCTGTAATAAGGAGACCAAATGACCAAATTGTATTCAAGCTGACTTCTTACTAAACCTTATATTTATATTATATTTTATTTGAACTTGTACATAGTGGGTTTTTTTACTTTCAAATATAATAATAATGTGCCCTCACTGGGATATCCCATGCAGAGGTAAACATTTTATTAATTAATTTATTGATTAATAAAAAGTAGTTAAAAACAAAGTTTTTTCATTTAAATAGAATATATCCTACATTGAATCTTACGCATACTATACGCAGCACGGACTTACGATTCTGTACTGGCTCTTCCTGGTGAACATCCTGTTCTGGCAGAGGATGTGGTGGTGCGAGGACACCCACGCGCGCATGTTGAGCCAGTCCACGGTCCCGCGGGGTCTGGGCCCGCCCTCCCTGTGCAGTAAAACTAGTTCCTTCTGCGTGCGGATGGCGAGACGCTCAATCTCCTTCTCAATCTGTAGAAAATTTGTTTATTCATTGGTATCGTTAAGCACACCTCACCAGGAATTCAACATTATAGCTATGTTTTTTTAACGCATTATAGATATCTCTATAATGAAATATATAAATGCGATCTCTCAGGCGAATGTGTGGTAAGACTATGTATGATAGGTGTACCAATGTCGAAATTAGAGCAGAGTGCAAGGCTGAGATAAGCATTATCGACAAAATTAAGAAAGGGCTTTTATGATGGTTTGGTCGTGTGGAGCGAATGAGTGATGAAAGAACGGCTAAAAAAAGTTTAAATGCAAGTGTGCCTGGATGTGGAAGGCCGAGAAAGACACGGCATGACCAAGTACGACATGTACTTGAAAGTGGACAGGTGAAAAGTCGGAATAATCGGCGTATGTGCATGAGAAGATGTATGAATGTAGAGGAAGCAAAGGAAGTATGTCAGGACAGAGTGGTATGGCGTTCTATCCTCTCTGCCTACCCCTACGGAGAAATGGCGTGATGGTTAGTTAGTTATATCAACTAGATGCGTTTTTGCATCGTATTATTTTTAAAATATTTTATTTGTAAAAGGAGATAAATAAATGATTTAAAAAATAAGACGATATCTGGTCAAATCACTGGAAAAAATCATTGCTCTAATGTTAAATTCTAGGGGGAAAATCGAGGAATACGTTTGTATGGGAAAACGGCTGCGAGTCACATGGTGTGGTATGCTCTTAAGCATATTTCACCATGAACACTAAACTGTTGAAAAATCGTAGATTTTATTTCGGTACCATTATATAAAAATTTGATTTTTTTAAAATGTAATATCTCAACATAGGAAAGAGATAATAACATGTTTCTTGGACAGAAATGTGGTGGTCATTGTGTGCTGTAACACAGTATTCTCGGTTTATTTTCGATGACGTGATAACGTCTAATAAATCGACGAAGGCCGGCTGCACACACGAAAAAGCATGACTCATTGTCACGTTCCGCCTGAGCCGAGTGTGCAAGCGAGAGCGCGGAACAAGCGATAGAGAGGCACGATCGGCCTAAGTGTTCGGTTTGTGACGCATCTATCTCTCTTTCACTCCATCGGCCGAGTAGAAGGGAGACAGCAGCAGCACACGATTTAAAACAACTGATGCGTGAGAGAGACAGTGCATTCAGAAAATGGAGAAGCAGTCCAACAAATAGTTTATACAGAAAACATTACGTAAAGTTACGTAACACTGCGACTTTGAAAATAAAAAAATCTAAAATAATATATTATCAAACTGAATTCGAAAAAAACAAAGGAAATATGATTAAAACTTGGAAAACCGTAAATAATTTGCTAGGTAGAAACGTAAACTCCCTCGATGACGTTGTCATGAAGTATTTGGGCTCAAATACAGAAATAAATGAAATAGTCGATAATTTCGCTTCAACTTTTGTGTCTGAAGTAGAAAAAGCAAAAACATAACTGCACATCATCAAAACTTTACCGGATGACGCGCATCTGGAAAAACAAATGCAATCTTTGCGCATTCCACGTGCGAAGCCTTTTGAAATACGGAAAATTATAACTGAATTAAATTCTCAAAAATCACCCGGTATAGACTCGATTAGAATACGGGATATAAAATATGTAAAGGATAATATTAGCCCCATGCTTTGTAAAATCATAAATCTATGCCTAGAAAAGGGAATTTATCCCGACTGTCTAAAAATATCCATAATAAGGCCCATCTACAAAGGAAACTCGCACATGGAATACAGTAACTACAGACCCATCTCCATCCTAACATGTATAAACAAAAATATTTGAAACGTTCCTGGTTCGAAAAATAACAAAATACCTCGACAAGCATGCAATAATAAACACTCAACAGTATGGGTTTCAAAAAGGAAAAATACAACACAGTTATTAACCGATTTTTCAAACAACATTAACCAGGCGTTAAATAACAAAAAACACGTGATTGTAATATTTATTGATTATGCAAAAGCCTTTGACACCTTGGATCACCCTCGCCTCGAGGAATGCTTGGATGATGCTGGGATCAGAGGGAAGTATAATGAATTACTGGCTAACTACCTAAAAAACCGACACATAATAGTGAAAATTCAGGACACATTCAGCAATAAAGTACCTATTAAGACAGGAGTGGCCCAGGGGTCAGTAATTGGTCCCCTAGAATACTTGATATATTGTAACTCTATGGCAAATGTCATCCAACATTCACTGTGCTATCAGTTTGCAGATGATACCGCAATTGTAGCTATTGGTGACACGCAAGCAGAGGCACAGCAAAAATTGCAATCGGATTTTTAACCAAGTTGTAAAATGGTCACATGACTATAGCCTAACAATTAACACGAAAAAAACGAAAGTGATATACATAACATCCCCATATAACAGAACTAGAGAAGATTTATTAATATATGCGCACACATACCAATGCATGCACAAAAATCTACAAGACTGTACATGTACAAACATTGAGGAGGTATCCAAATATAAGTACTTAGGCATTATTATAGATTCCTCATTTAATTGGGAAGAACATGTTAAAGTAGTTTGCAATAAGTTAAGATTATGCCTGAAGAACATGTATCACCTAAAAACTTATCTACCATATTCTGTATTAAGACTGTATACATGGGGCTAGTTGAACCAATAATACAATACGGTTTGAGAATATATGGGGCTTAAGTTTCAAAACTTATACAGACAGAGTATCGAATTTGCAAATCAAAATCCTAAAAACAATTGTGCCTGCAAATATAAAGAATCGAGCAAAAGACGACAACCAAGTTATGTTTGATTACATAAACGTATTATCTGTCGACAAACTGTGTCAGTACAAAATAATGACAGATCATTTCCTCGACTGCAACTATAAACAAAGGGTAACACACCAAATTGTTACTCGGCAAGTTTCGGCGCAACAACTCAGTGTACCCAGACAGAAAAATTACTATGGAGACAGAACAATGGAGAGTGTTATCCCGAGATTATTTAACTTATTAACTTATGAAAATCGCGAAGAAAAAAATCTTAACAAATTCAAAAAATAAATAAAAAAACGTATTAAAAAACAGATTGTGATACCATCAGTGAAGTGTACATTAAACAAATATCTCTCAACAATTAATGTGTAACCACCTTTAAAAAAATTTGTATACTATAAGAAGAAGAAAAAAAAAAAAAAACAAAAAACAAAACAAAAAAAAGTAATGTAACCCGCAGACAAGCCCCGGCTTTGCGGGAACAATAATACATATTATGTATGCTAAAATATCTTGTATAATTATGAATAAAAAAAAAAAAATAAAAAAAATAAAAAAAACAAGCTACAAAGTGAAAGTGAAATTAACGAGTGCAAAGAAATGTTAATTTCAATTGTAATTTTCAATTAACTCCTGCTTTGTATTACAAAAATAATGATAATTCAGTAAAAATAATTCAACTCAATTCATAAAAGTATGCTATTTTTCATCAATGTTTTCTTATGACGTTATCACGTAAAATTATCGTCCGTAAACTGACTTTACAGACAACCAAAAGTTTTTTATTATTTATATAAGTTGTTCCCTTTGTTACTAATAAATAAATGAGAGTGGTATTTACCTTCCCAATGCTGGGCTGCTTGTAGCCGAGTCCGACTATGAGAATACAGTCCGCTTGCCGCACACACCTCTGGGTCCACTGAGTGAAGCCAGGATCACATTGGTAGAGGGCGACCTGTTGCAACAAAAGTCAATTTTCACTATTGATATCCAGAAACATGGAAGCTCTGGAAAATATGGATATCAAAGCGTTTAAGCTGTCATTGGCTAGGTTAAGGGGCCCCTTGGCATATTACTAATAATGGGCAGCCCAAACAGTTGACACAACCCACCCTTAGTTTATTCCAGGCAGACTGAGTAGTTAGTCCACACCAACCCCCTTTCCCTTAATCCCCCCTCCATTGAGACCCTGACCGCGGACGCACGGGTGGATGTCTGGGATGGGGGGCCTGGCGAAGCAGTATGCCGGTCTCCACACGGGTGGTAGTAATTACTAATAAATAATGATCGGGGTAGAAACTAACATACCCTACTACTGTTAATTTGGGCCGACTCTGGTTGGTTTGGGTGATGGAAACAATGACAATTATAATACATAAGCCGAGACAGTGGCAGGGGCAATGAAAGCATTTGTCCGCGTACATAGCATAAATTCATCCGTATTTTTATCACACTAACAATCTTAAAAATCGCGGTTTAGCTTGTTGAAATAAAATCGGTAGAGTTGGCTGGACTGAAAAAATACTCAATAGTCTTTAAAGCAGTCTAGGGCTCTAGGGAAAGGGTGGGGCTTTCATTGCAAAGTCCACACCATAATATGTGATACAATAATGGGTCCTAATACTGATTACTGTGCTACAATACTATATTTATGCAATAAAGGGAAAATACAAACACCAGAATTAAAAATAATTTGAAGACAATCGATAGATCTAAGACATGTACTCAGAACAGTATAATACAAAGGATTAAAAAAATATAATGAACTCCCTGAGACCGTCAAAGAAGTAAACGGAATTAATGAATTGAGAAGACACCTCTGTAGTAAAATACTAATATAAGAACTTAATGCTATTTTTATTATTAATTGTTATTAAAATATGTAACAATAGTTAGATTAAATAAATACAAATAATATAACAAACCTTGTGAGTATCTTCTTGCTGCGCCAACCAAGAGCTTAACCGGTACTCGTTATTAGGATCCATTATACTTAATCCTAGAGTTTTTCTTATCACTTCAGAAGTCAGTCGGAGAGTAGGACCTGTTGAAGATAAGAATGTTTACTATTATGGTCATAGCGTGACGCATTTGGAAATTATAATTAAGTTGTAAGCGAGGTGGAGTTTGTAAGAAAAGGGGACGAACAATGCCTGCAGTCCGGAGTGATAACCATATTCAGCCATGAGGGAAGGACCCAAGAGAAAGAGAGTTACCTTTTTAATTTTATGTGCGAGTTGCATTATTACTTGCCTTGCTTATAGTGTACATTGTACATATTGTACACAAAACTTTACAGGGCGGGCAAAAAACAAAATGGTGGGAATTTCCAAATTTGCAGCGTTGCCAATACTAACGTGGCAGTTACCCATTTTTCTGAGGTGGTTTTTAGGGGCATTTGTAATTATGTTGGACTCGCCCAATTTACCTAGCTCGTGTATTGGAATACAGACAGCAAAATGCCACCATAAAGTAATTTTGTTAAAAAATGGAGTTGCACAATTTGCATATCGACGGTTTATAAAGATACCTGTTACTCTATTTTATTATGATAATGGGACTTTTTGTAACTTCAAAAATGTACCACCAGGAGGGGTTACTGTCTTTGGTATTCTTACATAGAGCATACAATTACGAAAATTTTGATACCAAATACTCAGAAAGTCATTTTTTGCAGTTGTGCCGGTATCTTTATAAACCGTCGATATTAAGGTATCGTATTGTTGCCGTTCAGGCAGAAATTACAAAACCTGTTTTAAATTTTTTGTATTTAAATCTCAATTTATAGAAAAAGTACAGAAGTTTAACAGTAAAAGTTACTTTATCTTTAAGTAATGTAAATAATATATAAATTAAATGAAAGCACAACCAAACGTGAAGGTTTGATTATTATTACATTGATTATTATTTAAAAACAGTGTTTCTAGAGTTAGTGAGTTTGGGTGAGAACTAATTAAAGGGGAGCATCACAATAGATCTACACAGGTCGCAGTGATGTCAGGAGCTCAATGCCCTGATCCCACTATACAATAGAATAGTGACTTCTGCTTGAACGGCGGCTATATTTAATTCAAAGAGCTTTATGGCTTCTAATTTGCCTTTGTACGAGGATTGGCAGGGACACATCTGGTGTGAACCAAAGGGAACTTTCCACATCTGCCTAAGATGACGAGAAACCGTGGAAAAGTCGTTATGGAAAAGGGGGATTATTACCTATGGCACACAGGGAGTGGTAGAGTTCGTACGTGAAGGCGGTCAGGGGGACGTCATCACTGACGGGAACTATGGCCACCGTGGAGAAGTTGAGTTGCGATGGCCGTGCGTCCACTGCGGCGTTGGCCCTTCCAATACCGTGAGACGGCTTCTGCCATGAACCTGGACCCAGCAAAAAGTTTAAATTAGTAGCTGCTACTATTATTTATTTATTTACACTAACTTCATGTACAGAGAGCACAGTACTTCAGCGAATTTATTGCCAAAAAATTGTAAAAATCAATTTCTTACAACCAATAAACTTAGGTACAATTATTACAGTAGTATGTACAAAATCGGGCTCATTATTATGTAATTGTATGTTCCAACTGACCCTCAGTTTAATAAAGTGTGGAAAAATATATAAAAACATAAATATACTTAATCGATTTTACAAACAGTTTTTCACCCATAGACCTAGACAAGCTATTTCAAAGAGAACTGTCAAAATGTTATGTTCTATTTGTATTTTGCAGTGAAAAAAAGACAACTATACTATCTATCTTCCATTATCTAATACATTTTAATCATTCTGTTTCCCTGTAATAAGTTGAGATAGAGTCGAAATTGACTCAATCTTCCTAGGACTAGGACATGACAAGGAACGGAAGAAAATAGCCTATCTATGTAAAATAAACATGATTGTTTTTATCCCACTTTTTAATTTAAATTTTGCGTTTGACAGATGGTATGTTTCATCAGGAAAACTATAAAACCTGTACAACATAATGCATTTTAAAATGACTTCAGGAAATGTATTACTCGTCCTACCTAAAATTCTGTGCCCAAGCAGGTTTATGAGCCTCGTGACGACAACTGGGAACCTGAACTTGATGGCGTTGAACAGCCCCTCGGGTAGTTTAGCCAGTTCCGAGTCCCTCACAGCCATCACCGTGGTGCTGCGTTTAGTCTGGGTTACCATCTCCACCTATAAATTATAAATAATATCATTAAAAGTATGTCCTGTATTCCATGTTGGTAAGTAGGTAAGTACCTATCGCGAATATTATATGATTCTAACTAACTAACTAACTAACCGTCACGCCATTTCTCCGTAGGGGTAGGCAGAGAGAATAGAACGCCATACCACTCTGTCCTGACAGACTTCCTTTGCTTCCTCTACATTCATACATCTTCTCATGCACATACGCCGATTATTCCGACTTTTCACATGACCACTTTCAAGTACTTGTCGTACTTGGTCGTGCATGTCTTTCTCGGCCTTCCGCGGCTTCTACATCCAGGCACACATGCATTTAAACTTCTTTTAGCCGTTCTTTCATCACTCATTCGCTCCACATGACCAAACCATCGTAAAAGCCCTTTCTTAATTTTGTCGATAATGCTTATCTCAGCATTGCACTCTGCTCTAATTTCGTTATATATTTTGCTTTGTATTATTAATTTGTTCCATCCATCCTTTGTTTGGACACTTCAAATTTTGGCATTAGTTGCGACTACTTCTACTAGTACTATGTTCCCTTGTCTGTACCCAATGGTGAATAGGGCACTGCATTGGTACACCAAGTGAAGTGTATCTTGATAATTTTATTACATGAAGGTAGGACGATCAGTCTTGCGCTTCAGTACCAGTCCAAGGTATCTCACATGAAATAAATATATGAAAATCACACTGCGACTATTGGCTGTATAATTTTGAAATAGGCTTTTAAGTCATTCGAAAATGGAACACTTTTTGACTATGGAAGACTCGAGAGAATCCTTCGATATTGTGGTCGTGTTAAGATCATAGATAACAAGAAAATACATCAACAGTATTCTTTTATTCCGGTACTATCCCACGGCAAAAATACTCGCAAAAGAATCGGCAAAAATATAAAACAGGGCACTTCAGACAAAATGCTGATCTGTACAAGATACACGATAACTTACGATGCCGACTAGATCGCCCTTTCCATATTCTCCCACCAGCTCTTTCTTGCCATTGGGATGTGTGATGACAGACCTCAAGCGACCACTGAGCACTATAAATGTGGAATCCGAGTCGTCATCTTGTCTGTAGACGGCACGGCCGGATTCTAAAAACACCTGTGAAGGAAAATATACTCACAATTAAAACCAAACTTGTGAAAATGCTAACTAACTAACCATCACGCCATTTCCTCGTAGGGGTAGGCAGAGAGGATAGAACGCCATACCACTCTGTCCTGACATACTTCCTTTGCTTCCTTTACATTCATACATCTTCTCATGCACATACGCCAATTATTCCGACTTTTCACATGTTCACTTTCGTTTTTAGCTGTTCTTTCATCACTCATTCGCTCCACATGACCAAACCATCGTAAAAGCCCTTTCTTAATTTTGTCGATAATGCTTATCTCAGCCTTGCACTCTGCTCTAATTTCGACATTTGTACACCTACCATACATAGTCTTGCCACACATTCGCCTGAGAGATCGCATTTCAACAGCGTTTAGTCTACTTTCATCCTTTTTTTTTCCAACACCACGCTTCACTACCATACATAAGGGTTGGTACCAGAACTCCGTTGTGTACTGTCAATTTTGCTTCTTTCGATAAGTTCTTATTCGCCACTATCGATTTTAAGTCACCATTAACTCGGTTTCCGGCACTAACCCTTCTCTCAATGTCCTTATCCACATTTCCATCTCTTGTAAACATACTTCCCAAAAATACAAATTCTTCAACCTGCTTTAATCTGTCTCCATTTACTATAATCTTACATACAGTCATATTCGCATTTCTTTAAAAAACCATCACATTTGACTTTTCCACATTCATTAACAAATTACTCTCCTTGCACACATCTTGTGAGCTTTGTGAAAATGCTCTTGCAAGAAAAACAGCAGCGGCGTAATATTTAAAACTGGTCTATTTACGCCACGCTATTTATTACTTTTTTCCTTTATCCCCTTTCCCGTATGGCATAATTTAATGTAAGTTTAACTTGGAGTTTTTCCATGAGGGCCACGATATACATATAGAAGTAACAGGTATAATTTTTTTTCTAATATACACCGTTTCCCACGATGAGACCGCGAAACTCCAGAGGGTGATTATTCATGATATTCTGAGAAAAAAATCTTAATAAAGTTTTTCAAAAAACTCAATTCTAATTTCTTAAAAAAATTATTAAAATATGAATAAAAATTCACGCGTGTAATACCGTCTATTTTTGAACTGGCTAACACCACGTGACCTGCACCAATTTCAGATATGAAATTCGAATTTCGAATGTCCGCACAAGGCAAGGCGTTCGGTGACCAGAGCGGACCCCCACTCCTCCCCGCCCACCGCCACCCCCGCCACCGCTAGCATTTCAAACAGAAGCCAGTATTACATAGTCGCTTTTTATTAATACTTTTTTTTAATTAATTATTAAAAATGCCCGGATCAAAAAACTTTATAATGATTTTTTTCTCTTCTGAGATTCTTACCATGAACAATCACCCTCCGGAGTTTCGCGGTCTCATCGGGGGACACGGTGTATAAGTAGTTGAAGTAGTTGCATTGTTGATAAGACAAAAACCACTTACCCAGTCCAAAGCAAAATCCACTTGTCTTACAAAGGGTGACAATCTCTTCACTACCGTGTGAGCGATGTGCAGAACTATCTTTGGTTTTTCTCTCATTATGCTGTTGGAAAAATAAAAACATTGATAAAAATAAGGAAAATAAATGATTTAAGTACCTAATTAATTTCACCTTTTTTGATTGCGCTTACTTGTAAACAGAGTTCTTGGAAAGGAGTCCTATTCTCGAGAAGTGCTTGGCTCGGATGGTGAAGAAGCTCGGCTCCCCGGTGAGCACGGCCAAACCTCCCAACACTTCACCTGAAGACAAAGTCATTTTTGTAAATTATAACTGACGTGAACTGCGCCTCACATCTTGAGCTGAAAAGATATGCAGAAGATAGAACGCAGCGGAGAACAAGATGCTGCCAACAAATCCCCAGGATTGAGACATCGAAGAAGAACTGACTGGTTGAGAATCCAATGGCCAAAAGTATTTGTTAATTGATCCCACCATGACACAGATATATTTATATTCTTTACAGTAAGAGGGGAAAAAAGCAACAAGAATTTCAGAGAGAAAAAACATTCCATACTTGAAAAAATATACTGTGTCTAGGTTTAGAAGGTAAATATATAGAGAAGAGAGCGCGAAATGTGTACGGAGACAGGACTAGGGCATGCATAATCCCACGTATCTTAAACAGACTTCCGAAAGAAAAAATACTAGATGAAGAAAAAAAAAAGAAGACGAAAGAAGTGTTTAAAAAATATCTAGTAAACCTCATTTTTCAAATTCTATAATTATGTATAATATGTATATTCATTTATTTTTATATTTCATGATGTAATAGAGAGCAAATCCCTGCTTAAAAACTGTTTAGCAGTTTAGCGGGAATTTAACCTTATGTATATGTAAAAACAAATAAATTAATAAAATTAAAAAAATTAATAAAAAATATAAAAAAATTTAAAAAAGGTAAGGTTAGGTTTTTAGGGTTCGGTTAGATGCAAAATCAGCCAACATTACCATCGAACAATTATATTTAGAAAAGGGCCACACTATGATGGAGGTTGAATCTGTACATTCCACTTTGGAACATTACTTTAAGTCCACAATATTCTCACCGACCGCGACAGACTATTGCACAAATGCATTTGGCTCATCCCAAACAGCCATGTAAAATGAATGCTATCCACTACTCGAACTAGAATTTCAGAGAATTGACATTCCATACTTGAAAAATACTATCGTGTCTGAGGTGTCTAGTTACACACTATGTCACTCACTAGGTTCGTCATCAATAGGCATCTCCGTCATCACTAGACATCTACGTCAGACATTTCGTGTATTGGCCTAAGTGCTGGAGTGTTTAGACGGTGGGATTCGATGATAGTAAGTGGTGTTATGAAATTAACCCAAGGTATTGTATATTTTTAGAAAATCTGTATGGAACCACCCCTTCTGGTGAATTCTTGTTCGAAGGGAAAAAACAAAAATAGAGTCAGGTCAAAAAATAGCCCAGTTATTTGTTGGATCTGAGACTAATGATTATATTGTCGTATTGAAAAGTCACAAAACATTGAGGTTTTTTTTCAAAAGAAAAATTTTTGTTTACAAAGAAATACAATAAAATCACATAATACATAGAAAAAAAATTAACAAAAATCCCACCAAGGCATAGCCTGTTTGTGGGTATACTGTGAAAGTCAAACAGTATGCACGTTTGTGAAGTCAAAAGAGAAAAAAAAAAAAAAAGTCATGTAAAAATGGAAAAATAGCAGATAATGTAAACAAGATAGTTAAAAAAAAGAATACAAGATATTGGTATCTTTATACCGGAAAAAGAAGAGGGGAAATAATTATAATATAAAAATTTTTAAAAATGACGTAGATTATGTTATTGTTGTGGTCTTTATAGTAAGAATGATTCTACCTTTACACTATGTATCCAACTTTGTGTTAATTTTTTAAAAGATGAAAAATTTGACAATGCCATTTTGTCAGTTAAAAAAGAATTAATTAAACTGGGGCAATCAAATGTGCATGTTATAATATGATAATGTATTTACCTGGATAGGACGTGAACATGTGGACTTCCGTGTCGCCTTCGGATAATTTCTGTGATACGAATAACGCACCAGACAGTACGTAGACCAGGGCTACATCCTAAAAAGAAAAAGACATGAAGTGAGTTGGTATTCATATTGAAAGCTTTCAATTGTTATTACATGATTTGAACTTAGAACTATTTTGAGAAACTTCATGTTAAATTATGACATCAAGCAAAATACATGGAGTAACAAAACTCGTAGTACAACCCGAAAACTGGTGAATCTACATCATATTTGGAGTCGAATGTGTAATATGACTTTTTAATCTGAGCTTGAAAAAAACTTTCATTAGTACCTACCTCAGATTAAGTAAAATTGCACAAATTCTTATTAAAATGTGCTACTTTTAATTTGACTAAATAAATTATATTAGATAACAATTTGCAAAAATTTATCGATTTCGACTTCGCACTCAATTTTCTCGAAAATTATGGGTCAAATCGAAAAAATGTATTCTACAAAATCGACTCCAAATATGACGTAGATTCACTGGTTTCCCGCTTGTACATCGAGTTTGTTACACCATGTATAATCACACATCTAGGCTGGGTTGTTTGATCACTATAGGTATTCCAAGCGTTTATTTTACTTTTGACAGATGGGCGCCCATAAAGTTCCGTAATTATTGACGGGCAACCATAGGCCGAAAAATGCAATACTTTATGTTTTTGTCTTTACGATAGTGAAGCACATGTTTCTTTAGCTCCGATATTTATCGATATAGATGTTTATTGAGCCTACTTATGCAACGAGGATTATTAAGTTGATTTTTTCCATGAAAAATATAAAATGAGATTTAAATTAAAACCTATTTGATTTTTTTTCTTTGTTTGTCGCGACACAGAATTTCTCAATTTACATTACGACAATAAAATAGTCCTATGCATATTTGGGTTTTCTGTAGCTCCTGCACCCGATGACAAACTCCAATTAAGGAGTTTATCAGGACTGTATTTAAAGTTTTCTTTTGTACAGAATTTATGTATTTTTGGTAATATTTTTTATTGAATAAAGACTGTTAAAAAAAAATTATAGTTTTACGACAGCGCTTTCGTAATATAAACTCTGCTTTAAACGTCTGGGTATGTTTATAAACTAAAAAATGTTGAGCAAAAATAAAATATAAATGTGTTAAATTGATTAAAACTTCTTCATAAATAAAGTCGATTTTTATGAGAAATCGATTCAATAACGCATTAGGACATCCCTAATATAATCGAGCTGTCAAAAGTAAAATAAACGCTTGGAATTGGTTTAACGATCAAACCCAGCCTTAGTGCCGGTTTGCATCAAGAAAAGATAAAGTTAAAACTAAAGAATTTCGTTTCCATGTGTTGGTTTATAGGGGCCTTTTAAACCTGGAAAAGAATAATGTGCTGAGATACGTGGTTGTTCAAATGTGGAAAAGGTATAGAAAGGGAACAGGCGAGAACAAGATGCAAAAATAGTTTCACATGTTGACTCTGACCTTGTCACACTCGGGATGGTCTGGCCAAGTCCAGGGCGTCTCTGGACAAAACATTAAAGCGGCAACTCAAAACAACAGAACAAAATAAGAAATATTTAAACAAATTCTAACAATATTCTATTTTGGAAATTTATTTAAAAAAAACAATTAAAACACTTGGAATCTAATTTATCAATGAGATACCAAAATAATATTAAAATTCCAAAATTTCATACAAAACATTTCTAAAATAGTTTCTTAAATAAGGGAATCATGTATTTTAATGAATTGCCCAATGAACCAAAAATTATTGATATCTTTAAGAATTTAAATTTAAACTAAAAAAACACATTTATTTCAAACAACTATAATTGTATTGTATTGTATCTTTTTTATTTAGCTATAAAAAAAACAGTTTGATACAGCTAGTAATTACAATATCATTATTTCTAAACATTTGACTATAAACTACTTATTTTGATTTTACACTACACTTTACTTATTTAAAACATATATTTTACACATTTTTTAAACTAAATTAAATTATCACTATTTTTAGCTTACTTAATTGTTTATTTTGCATATCTACTACCTAGATTAATTTTTTTATTTACCTTACTATGATTACTACTTATATTTTACCTTGTTGTATTACTTATATTTACTACTTACTATTATACCTTATACTACATATATTTACCTTACTATGATTACTACTTATATTATGTATATTTTAGCGTAACCTCCCTCACCAAGCACAAGACCTTGTCTTTTTTATTAGTGAGGTATGGCGTTATGGTTATATTGTATAATTATTGTGATATTAAGCTTTGTAAATTTGATTCGATAACGTATTAAATAAATAAATATTAAATAATAATAAAAAAATAATAGATACATTAAATATTTTATACATCAATATAGATGTATACAGGTACGCAGTACAGCCTGAGGCAGCTATGGGGCAAAAACTAAAAGATGCTGTAATTTTTGTCAATCAGCTATAGTAATCAAAACAGTTTTTCATTGCCTTCTAGATTCTTTATGTTTTTCTGAGTTATCTGTTCGTTCGGGTTATTAAGCTTTTTGTTGAAGACGTTTTGTCCATTGTCAGTGTTACTGATATCACACCGACCCAGGGCAAATGATGCTAATTTTACATAGATAGGCTATTTTGTATTTTCTTGCGTTTCTTGTCATGTCCTAGGAAGATTGAGTTTATTTTGACTCAATCTCAACTTGTTGGAGGGAAGCAGAATGATTAAAATGTATTAGATAGTGGAAGATATACTTAGTTGTCTATTTTTCACTGCAAAATACAAATGGAACATAAAGTTATGACAGCTCTCTTTGAAAAAGCTTGTCCAACCAGGTGACTAAAGAAGTAAAAAAAAAAAAATTTCCTCTTAAATTTTGGGGTTTTTTGAATCGAATGTTTTTTATTTTTATTATAAAATATTATGTTAATTGGACAGTTTAAAATAATAAAACGAAAATCGCCCTTTTTCAGATTCGACAGTATTCGTTGGGACCGTCGATATATTGTGTTAAGATCAGGCGGAATACATCTGGACTAAAGGGAACTTCTTTGCATCTGCCAAGATGAGAAGAAAATCACGGAAAATCCACCATGGAGAAGGCAAACTACTGATGGACACAACAGTCTTTTGATCAACTTTAAAAGTGTTGGTATAGTTGTGAGGCCACCACTAACCTTATCGCTCTCCTCCTTCATGAGGTAGGTGCCGGCGGGGGACTCGCGTATATCTGCACCTGGCCGCCGCCCAGCAGGCTGCCGTCGTCCAGGCCCAGCTCCCTGACGAAGGCCTCCGTGGCGATGTTCAGCAGCGCCTGCTCGTCGCTCTCCGTGTGCGCCGCGTGCGCCGTGTGGCGCCGCGCGTTCGACGAGTGCCGCTGAACGTCCGGCATTTTCTGGAATGAAAACGCAAGAAAAAATTTGTATATTTGGGAAGTATGTTTACAAGAGACGGAAATGTGGATAAGGACATTGAGAGAAGGGTTAGTGCCGGAAACAGAGTTGATGGTGCCTTGAAATCGATAGTGGCAAATAAGAACTTATCGAAAGAAGCAAAATTGGCAGAACACAACGGAGTTCCCCCCCCCCGTCCCCAATACCGCCCCCCCCCCCCCCCCCCCCCCCCCCCCCCCCCCCCCCCCCCCCCCCCCCACCCCCCCCCCCCCCCCCCCCCATACCCTAACATGTATGGTAGGTACCAACCCTTATGTATGGTAGTGAAGCGTGTGTTGGAAAAAGAAGGATGAAAGTAGGCTGAATGCTGTTGAAATGCGATCTCTCTCAGGCGAATGTGTGGTAAGACTATGAATGATAGGTGTACAAATGTCGAAATTAGAGCAGAGTGCAAGGCTGAGATAAAGCATTATCGACAAAATTAAGAAAGGGCTTTTACGATGGTTTGGTCATGTAAAGCGAATGAGTGATGAAAGAACGGCTAAAAGAAGTTTAAATGCAAGTGTGCCTGGATGTAGAAGCCGCGGAAGGCCAAGAAAGACAAGTATGTAAAGAACTTGAAAGTGGTCATGTGAAAAGTCGGAATAATGGGCGTATGTGCATGAGAAGATGCATGAATGTAGAGGAAGCAATGGAAGTCTATAATGTGACAGTCTTCCATATTTGAAGTTAGTATAATATGGTCGCTTCCGGGGCAAAACCACTTGTCAGAATACTTGCCATTTTTAGTTTGTTATTTATATGTTCTTTTGCTTCTCCATTAAAAGAAACACTACAACACACGTTTTGATAACAGCGAGTACATGCAAACTGCCCATCATTAAAACGGTTAAAGCAACTCAGAAAAGAGAACCAAGTAAAAGGGTCTAGTACCTGTTTTGTGTGACAGAAAAATGCTTAGTAGAAAGGTTTGAAGTTTTTCTCTACCTGTGATGTGCTGGATGTAATATCGGCCACCATGTCCCCGGCTGCTTGCTCCTCAAGTTGCTGGCCTGCGAGGTCTGAGGGGACACACTGTGCTGCAGTTGGTCAGGCTTGAAACACACAATTTTCATTTATTTATTATACGAATGTGTGTACATAGAGATACATATAAAATAATTAAATAAAACACTTTGTTACTTAGACCACTTGAATTCATTTAAACACTACTATAGTTTCGGAAAAACAGATCTTTCCATCATCAGCCGCGGTATTCTGTAATTAGTGACAGGACTTCTGCGCATAACGAATTCAGTACAAATTCCTATGCGCAGTAGTTCGACAAAAGTTACAGAATGTGGCCCCAGGTGTAGTAATAAACTAAATATAAATATACAGAAAAAGGATTAATTGGGTTCTTTTCGATTTTTTTTTTTCAAAAAGTTGATTGAAAAATAACAATATCAAGGGAATTTTTTTTTAATTTTTACGATGTCATATGAATTTTCTAGCGCGGTTTGAAATGGCGCTTTTTCAAATCGCTCGCAAAATCCTCCATTTGGCGCGCATGCAGTGTGACGTCACATCAATATGAGCGCTAACTTCGTAATGAATTTCCCGCCTTTTATAATGGACCGGGTATGACGTCATTAGCCAATAACGGGCGTTAAAAGTCACTCGAAATTTCGTGTTTTTAAACATAAATTTATAAATGAAAACAACATTTTTGATCATTGTGTTTTTATATCGTTGGAATTGTAAAAATATACTTTAAATATTTATAACGTTTTAAAAGGATATTCATGCTATCGGGAACAACCCTATTATACAATGGAAATATTGTGAGTAATGGTGAGGTATTTTTGAATATAATATTATTGATCAAGGTTTTTTCCGAATTTATTCATTATTTGGCTTTTATTTGTGATAGGATGAAGCAGTTTGATTTCGATAGTAGTATTTAAATAAATTCAAGTGACAAAGTGTTTTATTTAATTAACTTAATCATGTTTTTCCACAACGTTATGCCGATTCAATAAATAATATGAGATACATATAATTTATGGTCCAGGACTATATGGTATGGTGAGATGTGAGGAGTTGGTACCGTGCTGTAGTCAGGCTATATATTCTGATGAGCTCGACTACGACTTAAAAGCAAAAAGACTTACGGTACAGGTATCCCTAGGAGATTCGGACATAGAATAATGGTCGAAGTCAGTGTGTGGTAGGTCGTGAAGCCCACTGGGTTTCTTCTGTGGAGAATATCGGAACATGGAAGGGTTGCTACGCTTGTTTTCTCGACTCTGGAAAGATTTTAGAATAGCAATTATTATTACTAATTTTCCTCAAGTCTATTACAATAATTCTAGGTAGATACAGAGGAATACGATGCTTACATCTTTCTTTCCATCGCTTACAATGTTCCATGGTGACACTTAATGTAATAGCAATGTAATTTATGTTTAGTCTGCCTAACTATAGTTGGGGAATGAGTTCGTGGCGCTCGGAAGGATGGGGCTAGTGCTGTTACTGCTACAATATTCTGAAAATCGATATCGATATAAATCGAAAAGTACCTAGCTACATAAATGAAAATTTTGATAATGGGAATAGAAGGATAGCTAAAATATTGAAACAACGCGCTTAACTTTTTCGAGGGATAGTTTACAATATCAATTATTGAAATTTAAACAAAGATAGTGTACAATAGGGATGCTACACAATTGAAATTTAAACAAGAAGTTTGTAATATTATTACTAAGTGAGTGTAGTATGTCGGTTTATGTGGTACACGTGGTCTGGCCTATTGTTTGTTTATGGTTGAGAGATGAATACATGGGTAATTTACGACTTTTTTAGTTATAAGTATGATATTGCACCCATAACTCTACTGACCCATAATAAAAAACGTCTTAAATTATCTATCCATTCATGTCTCAACCTAACACAAACAATAGACCTGACCACATGTACAGAATACTTTAAACTATATTCGCTTAGCAATAATAAAACCTCTTATTCCAATTTCAATTGTATACCATCCCATGAAAAAGAGAACTGCTGTGTTTCAGAATCCCGAGATATTTTCAAAAATAAACTAGCGATCCGAATCGGCAGTAGTACGCACATCACTAAATGTCCCCATGAACTAGGGGCGAGCAGGTAGAAGAGGAACATGGCGGGGATGCACCTTCTGCACACACTTCTTTCCCCCGAAGGCCACGAACTCATTTCCCGACAGTAGGTAATACCTGTTTTAAGGCTGGAATTTTTTTATATAATTTTACAGTAGCGTTGAAATACATTTTTTTGGCTTTTTAAAATATGTTAAAAAAGTTTTAAATAGCAAAATCTTTGGAGTTGAAAAAGATCTTCACATAGTTAATTTTATACTACTTTATTTTTTATATAATTCTACTCATACTGCGTAAGGACGTGGGTTTGCATCGAGGCTGTCAGTATGCCATTTAAAAATCATCTCTTCAATTAATAAAGAGAATATGGCCAACAGGTTAATGAATTCCTTTATAAAACTAGAGTCAACAATACCCGATCAACTTGGAAAATTGCTGGATTCAAACCCCACAAAAAATTTACATGAACTTTTAAAATGAGACATTTAAAAAAATTATTTGTGACCTAAAAATTAGGGAAGTTTGAGTGAAATATAATGCACTAAATACTCACAGGGTTTACTAATTCAGAGCTCAGTCCAAGATACTGATGCAGGGCAGTGAAGGTAACCCTCTGCAGCCGCACCATTATAATCTAAAAGCATAATAAATTTTATTTATTTATTTTTACATGTATAATTTTCATATTAGTTTTTTACTCTATGAAATACCTCACTGGGCAAGTCCCATGCCGAGGTATTTACATTATTTTTTTAAAATACATAGGTAGTAAATATATAAATATTGTTACCATAAATTTAAATGTCTATTTTGGTGGGGTGACCATCTCAAGACACTTTTCTGAGCCCATCTCATAAAGCCATTTTTTCGCAAATAAATAAAATTTACTTTATCTTTAGGAGGGATACAATTATAAATTCTGGGAGCCAGATATATGCGACTTCTTTGACCAAATGAAGATAGATTTAAATATCTACTCTGGGGTGTTATATGAGCTCCAAAGTGTACAAATGGTGCCAATGGTCTCGACTATATAATTTCGCTCATGATTTTCTCCAACGCGAGAAATTGATTGGCTGGTTGGAAAGAAATTGCCACAAGACGATAAACCCTCCAATTACATCAAAAATGTTTCCTCTGCACTTTATTTTGAAGCTAATATACGACTCATATATTGTGTTAAGATCAGGCAATTATAAAAGAAATGAATAAAATGTAAAGTTATTTAGGGTTAAATGTAAAAAATATATGTGTGAAAAATATTAGTGTAGGTATTATATTATAGCTAAATTGAAAAATGTATAATGGTAGGATAGAATAGTTAGGAAAAAAAAATTAAGTGTAATATAATAACATTAGTCTATGTAAAAATCATATAGTACTAACTAAATATAATATTAAAAAAATAATACAATTTTTTAAAAATATATGAATCGATTCTCACCTGCATAACTCTGACAAATATATCCGGATACTCCTGAAAAACTTCCTGGAAAGCGGCCATCGGCAGTCGGATGACCTGGGAGTCCTCCAAGGCCTTGGCGCTTACAGTTTTGTACGGTTGAGGATGTCCCTAGAACACAATGGAAAATTAAACAGAGGTAACATTTTCATTAAAATCAAAAACAGATAAAGTTTGAGTAGACTTGACCCACTCACACCACTCTGTCTCTGGTTGGTTGGAAGATATTGCTTCTTAGCAATAAACCCGCCAGTGTACACTAAAATAAACTACAATACAATAAAATAAAATAAACAAATAAATCAAATAAAACTTACGTTTTTACAGAAAGGTAAAATAATCTAATAAAAATTGGCTCGCTAATTCCACAGAATTTGATGCTCTGTAGCTGCAAATAATTTTTTTTTTGCTGCCACCCAAAATTTTTTAAATTTAAATTAAAATATCATGTCGCTTTGTATCACTTTCCTCTGCACACATTAAGTCGCTTTTTAACTTTTTCCTTTCCACCGTCGATACATTAATACACATTTTAAAAAATAATTTCTCGGCTTTTCTCTACAAAAAAGTACTGTAACATAAAGTATGCGTAATCATTTTTTCGAAGTTTTGTGGCAGTAAATGCATTTTGTGGCAGTATTCGAAATATCATTCTAATTCTGGTCCAGCCTTAAAAATAATAGAAAAAAACTATCGCAACAATAATTACATTTTTAACCCTGCGTTCGTCGCTAAGCAAATACGTACACAAACGGTCGCTACCGGGTAAAAATTACCACATCTTTTCATGGCTCCTTTTCGGAACACAGGTATTTTTATTTTAACTTTGGTATTTTATTTTGTTTATTTGAACAATGAACTACAAATAAAAGGCCACTTTTATGATAAATAACGTATTTACTTATATTTAAGGCACACATATCAAAGAGACCCAAATTATTATTTTCTAAATAATCTTAAAAACATAACAATAATCTAATTTTTTTCTTAAGAAGTATGCAAAATGAGATAAGACTATCAAAATAGATGGAATAAAACTTATAAACTGACAAAAATAAATTGTCCTTTTATACTTAAAATTCTAGTGGTACCGGTCATTTTTCACCCACACCTATTTTACACGTCCGATGCGGCCGAGCGCGTGGCGGTAACTGACCGCCGCGCGGGGAGGGACTCTCTAATTTCAATGCCAAAAGGTACCCAAAGCGGCGAGTTGCCGAATTGCGCAGAAAAAAAGATACACGTGTTTTTATTACCTGTGTGGTATTTTTAACCCGGTAGCGACGAACGTAGGGTTAAAGACAGTGCCAAATAAAGAACTCACCGTAAGGACATCGGTAAAGCTGAGAAGAGACGTGACACTCTCTCCGGCCTTGACCACCTTCAAGGACAGAACTGATCCGTCCGTGGAACGGATGAAGACATTCAGTCGTCCAGTCTGGACCACGTATACATTTTCATCGGCGTCACCTACAAGTGAACACCATTCAAAATACAGTATAGAAGACACATCTGGGTGGTGTTTTTGTTGAAAATGCCTGCAGAAATAGAGTTGAGAAATTTTCTATTTTCAATGATTTTGACGTGATAACATCTAATAAATCGATGAACGCCGGCTGCACACACAAAAAAGCATGACTCATTGTCACGTTCCGCCTGAGCCGAGTGTGCAAGCGAGAGCGCGGAACAAGCGATAGAGAGACATGATCGGCCTAAGCGTTCGGTTTGTGACGCATCTATCTCTCTTCCACTCCATCAGCCGATACGTCTGAGTAGAAGGGAGACAGCAGCAGCACACAAGAAGAAAAAACAAAAAAATTTAATTTATGGAAAAAAAAATAATTTTCAATTAACTCCTGCTTTGTATTATACAAAATAATGATAATTCAGTAATAATAATTCAATTCAATTCATAAAAGTATGCTATTTTTTCATCAATGTTTTCTTATGACGTTATCACGTAAAATTATCGTCCGTAAACCGGCTTTACAGACAACCAAGAGTTTTTTTTTTTTTTTTAATATTATTTATTTCAATATATACATAATACAAAATACAATAATGTCCTACTGAGTTGCCAACTGCAACTCGTCAGTAGGTGTACGTAAAAATATATATATATTTTTTTTAATGTCAAGACTTTATAATCTGTAAACCATAAAGATCGGACGTGTCATTACCGATTTTGAAGAGATAGTTCCCCATGGCTATGTTGAGTATCTCCGTGTGCTTGCAGAGCTTGAGAAAGACCGGCTTCTCGAAGTGGCCGAAGACGCGGATGGAGTGCAGCATGTACAGCGCGTCCGGGGGCACCCGCTCGTCGGAGGTCAGGTCCTCCTCCAGGTACTCCGCGGGGGGCTCCAGCACCTGATCACCGAGATTACAGATATAGATATAAGCTACATGGCCTGTGGTGTCTCGAGTATAACTCGGACTAGTACAATAACTAATTAACTAACATTTCACCGTAGGGGTAGGCAGAGAGGATAGAACGCCATACCACTCTGTCCTATCGAGATGATTAATTTTATCGAGGTTTTGGTAGAATTAAAGATATGGTTAAATACAGACGAAATCCACCAAAAACTCAAAATTGACGATTTGTGGGTTACGATATTATACGTAGGAGGCGTCGATATGTTTCACATTTTTAGTTTCATAGTAAACGTCAAGGGCTATATGAATAGTGACGTAAAAGGGGCATGGCCAACGCGGACTAGTGTTTTCGCGGTAATTTGAAATCGAAAACTTCAAAAAAATTATTCAACCTACTAAAAACTAAGAAAAAAAAATTTTTGTACAGGAAAGTGTTTCAATTACTAACCAATTTTAATATTTGTAAAATAAAATAAACGTGATTTATCTCTACTTATAAAGCGCTGTTTTTGCAATGAACCACGAAAACTGTAGTAATTTGTGAATACCTTGAGTTGGGCGGGGGCCTGCTCTTTCTTGAGCTGCAGCAGGCGCCTAGCGAAGCGCATGACGGCCCTCCGCTTCCGGCCCTGGCCGCTGCTGGAGATGGACTTGACCTTGCGCAGCATCCTGCGCCCGTAGAACAGCATCTTGTCCCGCTTCCTGAAGCGCCCGCGCGCCGTCCCGTCGGCGCCCAGCGCCGAGTCGCAGTCGCCTGACAACACCTCGTCTGGGAAGGTAAAATAACATCATATTGTATTATATATTTATTTTATTTTATAGTTTTTACGCCCATAGGACTTTTTACATAGACATTTTTAAACGATTACACAGTAGGTAGCTATTCATCACCGCCAGAGATGGCATCCAGACACTGTTCCCTAAAATGCACTAGATTTGTGTTGAAAATATCAATATTGTTAGTATACTTATTAGCCAGTGCGTGCATTCTTCGTATCGGTGAGTTAGCACTGTAATTGGTCGATGATTGGCTACAGTAAAATAGTGCATTACTACGGGTAAACTCGACCAGGCACTCGTATACTAATTAAATTTGTTAGTTGACAGCAATCAAACATATAATATATACATGGAGTTGCAAAACTCGTAGTACAACCCGAAAACTGGTGAATCTACATCATATTTGGAGTGGAATGTGTAATATAAGTTTTGATTCTAGGTTGAAAACAATTTTTGTCCTGAAGAATTTAATTATTATTTTTTGAAATTTTAAAATACTTACTAATTAACCATCACGCCATTTCCCCGTATGGGTAGGCAGAGAGGATAGAACGCCATACCACTCTGTCCTGACATACTTCCTTTGCTTCCTCTACATTCATACATCTTCTCATGCACATACGCCGGTTATTTTGACTTTTCACATGTCCACATTCAAGTACTTAACGTACTTGGACATGCCATGTCTTTCTCGGCCTTCTACGGCTCCTACATCCAGGCACACTTGCATTTAAACTTCTTTTAGCCGTTCTTTCATCACTCATTCGCTCCACATGACCAAACCATCGTAAAAGCCTTTCTTAATTTTGTCGATAATGCTTATCTCAGCCTTGCACTCTGCTCTAATTTCGACATTTGTGCACCTATCATACATAGTCTTACCACACATTAGCCTGAGAGATCGCACTTAAAAAAAAATAAATACAATTTTTTTAATTACAAAATATTTCTTAATCAAAACCCTTAGCGACATTTGGCTCACACCGTTTTTCTTACATTAGTAAAGTGCATATAGATGTCACTTACTAAGCGACATAATATGTGCAAAGGAAAATGATTGAGCGACATGATAATGTCACTAGGTATCATTTTCCTTTGCACTACCATCGATATGTTGGTGATCGCAGTGCTGAAATATTTTACATTTCAAAGCGAAATATGTTGTTATGCTTAACAACCAAAGTCATCACTAATAAATTATGCAACTTTAGTTATTTTTATGTTGTCTTTGCAATGTGGATTATTACAGGTAACTGAATCAGATTACAGAATGGTTCTCAGTAAATGGCAATGGATTGACATTGGATATCAAATTAATGTCAATCAGCAAATTAAATATGAAACAGTATTATTATCAAGAGAGGATAATGATATAGTATAGAGGATATGGGACAGAAAACAGCACAGTTTCTTGTTCAGAAAACTGTGCAGTCTGTCAAAAGGCACGCTAAATGTGTGTATTTTTTAAGCGCGATCGTAAGTTATTATCATATGTTTGCACACAGTAAATTGTATAAATATACAGGAAATCAGTGAATCTACATCATATTTGGAGTCGAATTTGTAGAATATTTAAGCGGGAAACCCTTAGTCTTTGAGAAAATTTGAGTAAGTTGATTTTTTTTTATATTTTTTTTTTGCAAATTTATTTGACCCTTAGTTTTTGAGAAAGTTGAGTAAGTTGTTTTTTTTTTAAATTTTTTTTTTGCAAATTGTTTTTCATATATCATGTATTTAGTCAAATTTATACCATTTATAAAGAAAACAAAATAAAAAAATGCGTTTTAATAAGAATTTTAGCAATTTTACTTAATCTCCCATACTTATGAAAACTTTTGTGAGAATTTTTTTTTTTTTCAAAGCTTAGATTAAAAAGTCATATTACGTAATCGTCTCCAAATACGATGTAGATTCACCAATTTTTTGGGTTGTACTACGAGTTTTGTTACACCCTGTATAGCTAATCATGTAAACATTTTATTTGTTTTTTACGTTTTTGAAAGCTTACAATATACTAATATCTACTTTTAAACGTGTACATAAAAAAAACATTAACTGTCAGGTCAGCCAAACGTTGCGTCGGCCATTCAATATTCCATACAGTTTTCGTTTTATACGGGACAGTTTCCAGACTGCACAGAAAACTGAACAAGCTAGCTTAAGAATGCAAATATTCGTGAAACTTTTATATTAAAAATTAAACATTTTAGATATTTTTATTTATTGAGATATGAACGATTGAGATTATTGAGATTTTTTAGATATTTTTATTTATTGAGATATTGAGAAAGAACGGCTAAAAAAATATATGATGCAACTGTGCCTGGATGTAGAAGTCGAGGGAGGCCGAAAAGGACATGGCATGATCAAGTAAAACAAGTGCTTGAAAGTGGGCATGTAAGAAGTCGGAATAATCGACGTGCGTACATGAGAAGATGTATGAATGTGGAGGAAGCAAGAGAAGTATGCCAGGACAGAGTGGTGTGGCGTTCTATCCTCTCTGCCTACCCCTTCGGAGAAATGGCGTGATGGTTAGTTAGTTAGTTAGTTAAACATTTTAGATATTTTTATTTATTGAGATATGAATTCCATCAAATCTCAAATCAAATCTCTGAATATTATCCAATTTGTTCTGAGTGGCTCATATTATTATTGTGATACAACTTATAAGAGCAGAATTAACCACTTATCATGTATTATAAAAAGGTCTGAAGTTGATTCTAAGAAGCAGTAAAGAAAACTGCCGACTCACATCACCGTACCCTCTCAAGCATCAAGCAATACTGTGAGGCATTTCTATAGGTAGTTATATGTCATGTTACAATGGCGTCTCACCTTTGTACTTCCATTTTCTGTATAGCAGCATTAACAGTATTAGTAGAGCACACAGCAGGCCGCATATGACAGACCATAGGACCTGAAAAGAAGAAAATACACTTAAGTGGAAGAAATTTACAAAAATCTTATTTTAATTATTTTACCCTTTTTACAAATTAAGTAATTGTTACATTGCGCATTGGTTTACTATATACAGGGTTAATTTTTGGTCAGTTAACAAAAAAAACCCTTAATTGAGTATCGTTAATAACACCCATTTCAATAAAAAAAACATGTACTTTTTATTTTTACGATTTATTATTTTTATTCCTAGTAATTTTTACAAATTACGCACAGCCTACTCACAGCTGGTCATCTGAGTTCATGCGCGGCGCATAAGGGTAAGTGCGGATGGACGCTCCGCCTAGGGTGACCAAGTCTTCTACTTTTTCTGTGAAATCATTTGGGTGCACTTTACTTTTTTTTTATTTGAGAAAGTACATGTTTTTTTATTGAAATGGGTTCTATTAACGATACTGAATTCAGGGTTTTTTTTGTTAACTGACTAAAAATTAACCCTGTATGGACAGAACTGTCTGTTTAGGGACCTCACTGTAAATAACGTCTAAGGCAGCTTGAAGACACTGAGAAGTTCGTTGGCGGCCTCCGTAGCGTAATGGCTAAGACAATGGACTCACGATACGGAGGTTCCGGGTTCGATTCCCGGTGAGAACACAAAAATGGTGTTCATGACCGGACAACCCTGGGTGTTGGTGACGTTGTTCCCCCCCTGTTGTTGGGCCTCCTGGCCTGTTGAG
Source organism: Micrasema minimum (assembly GCA_022494985.1). Lineage (NCBI taxonomy): Eukaryota > Metazoa > Arthropoda > Insecta > Trichoptera > Brachycentridae > Micrasema > Micrasema minimum. The sequence continues at coordinate 65,887 of JAGVSP010000404.1, read as the reverse complement.
GTGGTTAAAAAAAAAAAAAAAAACTTGATGAAGACTAAGAAAAATTAATAATATTATCTTTTTCACTCACTCCGCAACATATAAAATTTGAGTGAGAGAGATGTGAAAATAGCCTGTCAAATCTATAATCTGTTATGTCTGTGTCTAGTAATGATATAACTCTAATTCCAAGAATTTCATCAATATTTAGTTTCATGAATCAGCTTCTATCAAATTGGAGTAACTTATTGACTCAATATAACTGTTAATGCCATGTTATCTCAAATTGTAGATAAGATCCTATCACCCCCCTTTAGTAAGAGTATTTATGTGAACTGATTTAAAAGTTGCATAATTTGGCTTACCTTATAGATAACACACTCATATTTTTGATATCTAATTTTTTCCGTCTATTCATAAAAGCTGCGCGATTATGTGTTTGTTTCAAAGTAATAAAAAATAATGCATTCAAAAAATATTTCTTCACTGGTTTGTGGATTTTTGTAGCCTGATCGTTTATAGTATTTAAAGTTTTTTTTTATTTTTATTTTTTTTTTTAATTTTTATAAAAATAACATTTCATGGAAAAAAATTAAGAATTTTCTTTTTTTCAAACACATATCCCTAGGAGTTTTTATAAACTCATTTAGGCAAATAAAAAACACATTTATTTTATTCTAATACGCACTGACATCGCTTAGATCACAAAATAAACACAATATATACAAAAAAACAGAAAACAATGAAAAATAAAACCTAAAGAAACAATAAAGTGAATTATTACAGTAACAGCAAAACCATATATTATATATCGATGCAAGTAGAAAAGGTATCATTCAAAATACTTATTAAAATAATATTTCTTTAAATCAGAGGTCCTGTTTCGATAGTTAGATACAGGGATCTTAAACATGTCAGGTAACAAATTAAATTCGGAAAATGCTATGTATTTTAGAGATCTTGTAGTGCTGATGAACGTCTTTATGAAAAGTGGTCTTGATGTTTGTGTGCATTGAATAAAAAATTATATGTACTATTGAAATAATAGTTTAATCTTGTGGATGATATGCCAACGGGTAAAAAGCATAGAATGTCAGGTGTTCCACAAGGATTGGAGTTAGGTCCAATACTGAATTATTGGATCTGCGGAAAAGTAACGGAGAAGAAAACATTACCATTAAATACATCAACTCCACTCCTAGAATTGTTCAGACTCTCCCAAAAAACTAAGAGGCTCAATCAAATTGCAATGTTTTTATCAAAATCTACGCGGATTGAAATCAAAACTTCAAATGTTTAAAATTAAATCTATGTGCTTCCCTCATGATATATTTATATTTACCGAAACCTGGCTCAGTTCGGACATCAATTCAGCTGAGCTTGGTCTCACATCTCATCATGTGTACCGCCAAGATAGGAATTCGGACACTAGCAGTAAATCAAGGGGTGGTGGAGTCTTAATAGCTGTTTCCAGTAACCTGGTTTCAAAAAGAATTTCCACTGTAAACAGCAATGTTGAGCACTTGTTTGTTACTGTTGGTAGTAAGAGACATAAAATAATAGTCGGGGGGCTGTATATATTCCGCCATCATCAGATATAAGTATTTACCAAAGTCATTTTGAAGATGTGGAGCTAATAATTAATAAATATCCTAATAGCAAAATATTTCTTTTGGGTGATTACAATCTTCCTAATATGTTTACTAATTCACCGATATAAGTTGTAATATTTCTACGCGTGATAAAGAAATTTTAGACATGATTAATTATTAAAACTTAGTTCAAAGGAACAATATTAAAAATGTTTAATAACCATACTCTTGATCTTGTATTATGTAGTGATCCAACCACAACAGTAGATATTTCTCTTGAAAATATTGTTCCTCCAGATAAACACCACCCATCCTTAGATATAAACTATTCAAGATCCAATAGAAAAAGTCCATAAAAATGAAAACTAAATACCCTTAATTACAGTAAAGCTGACTATGATGAGATATGTGAATGCTTGCTTTCTATTGACTGGTCTTTTTTAGAGGGAAATAATTTATCGTTAAATGTCGAAAAGTTTTATAGTATTCTTTATAGAATCATTGATGAACATATACCGTTATGTACGAGAGTGATTTCTGATTTTCCAAAATGGTTTAGCAAAGAATTAATTGATATTGTCTACAGAAAGAAAATTGCTCACAAATTATTTAAGGAATCTCGATCAGTTACAGATTATAAAATATTTCATTCACTTAGAAGGCAATGTCAATATTTGTCTTCTATATGCTATCATAACTACATTATGAGTGTTGAATCCTCACTGAAAAAAAACATTAAAACCTTTTTTAACTTTTCTAAATCACTTAGATGTAATGATACTGGTATACCTCAGTCAATGAAATATAAAGGTAAAACTGGATCAAATATTAATACCATTGTTAACTTATTTGCTGATTTTTTCAAAGATGTATATGAGCCTTCTATTCCTGATGAACATGTTCCTTATTTTGAATCAGAGATTAATTTGGAGTTATCACAATTAAAAAATTGATAGTAAAGATATAATCTTAAGAATTAACTTATTAGAAAATAAATTTAGTTTTGGTCCTGATAAGATTCCGGCATTTTTCCTCAAAAAATGTGTTAATTGTCTCTCTTTTTCCATTGTTTCTATTATTTAACCAATCATTGGCAACTGTACTTTTCCAGACTTCTGGAAATCTAGTTATCTTACACCTATCTTTAAAAGTGGTGACAAAACCCTGGTAGACAACTACCGACCGATTTGCATCCAATCCACAATCCCTAAACTTTTTGAAAAACTTATTCTTGATAAAATTGGTCCTTCGATTAAATCGTGTTATCTCACATAACCAACATGGATTCATCTCAGCCAGATCAACATTGACAAACCTATCAATCTATGAAAATTATATAACAAATGCGCTTGCTAATCGGCAGCAGGTCGATTCCATTTATACTGATTTTAGTAAGGCGTTTGATAAGGTTTGTCATAAAATTCTAATGAACAAATTGTCCAAATTGGGCGTGTGCGGGTCTTTATTTGATTGGTTAAAAAGTTATCTAACGAACAGAAATATTTGTGTAAAAATAAATGATTATTGTTCCTACTTCTTTATTGCAACCAGTGGCGTCCCCCAGGGATCTCATCTGGGGCCATATTATTTATTTTGTTTATTAATGATGTTGTCAAAATATTTGAAAACATTCGGGTATTACTATTTGCTGATGATGTTAAGATTTTTAGAGTTGTTGATGATCTTGCTGACTGTACCTTATTGCAATCTAACTTAGATAGATTCTATGAGTGGAGTCGTTTGAATAAACTCACACTTAACTCAAAAAAAGTGTCAAATTATGAGGTTTTTTAGGGGTTAAAAATCTATTATTACATAATTACTATTTAGACGACTATTTTCTACAATCTGTCGAAGTAATAAGAGATCTGGGAGTACTTTTCGATACCAAATTATCTTTCATTTACCACATCAATGCTGTCACTGATAGGGGTATGAGGATGTTGGGATATATTCTGAGAATCTCCAAAGATTTTAATAGCACGTCTACGCTCAAATTGCTATATACATCATTGGTACGTAGCCAGTTGGAGTACAACTCTTCTGTTTGGAATCCACGCTACGAGGTACATATAAAATCTATTGAACGTATTCAGCATAAATTTTTAAGATCACTCAATTTCAGGCTAGGCATCCCAGTTGAAGATCTTGACTATGATTTTTTATTGAAATATTTACAATTGCTGACATTAAAAGATAGGAGAACAATTAATGATTTATTGTTTTTGTTTAAAATTGAACACAACTTATTAGATTCCCCTGAACTTTTTGTCTTTAATTAACTATCACGTCCCAACCAGAACTACAAGACAAAATATACCGTATCGCTGTGACAATATTCGAACTAACGCACAACAAAACTCTATTTTCAATAGAATCCAAACAGTCGGCAATAAATTTTCAAATTTGTCGAGTACTGAGATATAGGATTACCAGCTTATAAACGATGTGTTTTGAATATGTTTTTAGATTGATGTGTGATAACATAATGATCGTGATTGATTTCTTTTCTTTAAAAACTCTTACTATTTCCTTTACTATAAACAGGTATTTTTATTTTTATTTATATTTATTTTTTATTTTATTATATTATGTAGTATAACACAACTCGTAGTACAACCTGAAAACTGGTGGATCTACATCATTTTTGCAAAAGTATATGTAATATGTAATATAATCTGAGTTGAAAAATTTTTTTTTTTCTCATAAATTCTTTCATTACAGATAATATATTTCACTTTATTCAAATATATTATTGTGTATTTGTTTGAAGCATACTTCGATATGTTATTTATACCCATGTAAAAAATAATTGTCACAATTTAGCACAACAGTACTATTCTCTATTTATATTTAATTTATGTATCGCTTTAATTAAAGTGTTTTTTTTTGTAAAAGGCATGCGCCGTAAATATATATAAATAAATAAATAAATAAATATCCTTTTACTTACAATGCTAACAAACACTCCTGACATCCATAGTGCCCGAAGCTTGCTCCGGAACCCGAGGAGAAAGCTGCTTTTCTGATAATGTGCTGGAACTTATCCAAAGAGGCGGATCCTTTGTATGGCACACACTCCATCACGACAACATTGCAAGGAACTTGCCACTAATTGACAGCACTAGTCACTTTTATTGTTTTATCGCGGATTATCAGTCTTTAGTAAAAAGATAAGGTAGTGATTATTTTATTTATGTAAGTAATATGACAGGAAATGCAATATAACTGTGATTAATCAAAGGAAATACCTTCCTGGATTTTATCAGAATCATTTCATAGGTGAGAAAGTGTCTACATTTAAGATATATGAAGTTTTTCAATAAACAGGATATAAATACATCATTTTAGTATTTTTTAATAATCCTGTTGCATGATTTTTTATGTTAAATACAGTAAAGTAAAAGCCCCAAAAAGAGAGTTTATAATTTGTTACTCAGTTTATCAATAAGTGAGATATGTTTCTTCAAACTTTAGTTAAAAAGTTCACAGTGATGTCATCTTGAGCTTTTCATACTAGGACCAAGTTATTTCACATAAACTAATCAATTGTCAAATGGATAGCATCGATACTTGTATGTTTTATAGTCTGATTTCACTCTATTAATAGTAAAATTATTAATCAGCTTTCAGAAAGGTATAGATTGAATGCCCAGGGCACAAAACATCAAATCACCTCTTTATTTTTGCAAATTGTTATCAAATATCATTAATTTAGTCAAATTAATACTATCCATTAAGAAAACTAAAGCAAAATACGCATTTTAATTTGTGCAATTTTACTCAATCTAAGTACTAATGAAAGTTTTTTTTCAAGCTCAGATTAAAAAGTCATATTACACATTCGACTCCAAATATGATGTAGATTCACCAGTTTTCGGGTTGTACTGCGAGTTTTGTTACTCCATGTATATAACAGCTGTGATGTGTAGTATTATACTATGTAGCGTATGAATGTGATCGGTAAATTTTACATAGATTTTACAGATTACCATCATAATACTGTAAGTGTGACATCTACATCTACAAACATAGTATACATATGTTGGTGATTTGCGCCCAGATAAACCAAGTTACTTCTACCCAAGATTTTTTAAGGTCACAAATTTACTACCTCGCATCATTCATTTTCGACCTCTAGTGTAACCTCTTTCAACAAATAGGCTCATTTCAAATCACCCTGTATTTTTTTGTTTCGAATTTAGACATTGCCCATTCCACGGTTAAGAGATTTACCCAATTTATTGGAGAAAGTAATATTTAGTTTGTGCAAAAAGCATCAATAACCGATGAACTGGTTGGATGTAATTGGGAATACAGAAAGCCAAAACACCACACATGGCATTTTCAATGAAATGTTTTTATTTTTATTGAAAAATTATTCTGTAATTTATCACATTACTTTATAGATGGTTTTTTATCACCAATTTATTTATTTATTGAATGTGAACATGTATTGTTTTGATTTATTTATAGTCTAGGATTGCTAAATAAGCTGAAGGCTGGATATTAGCAGACCTGTTAAATATGTAGTGTAATCACCCAAAAATGATAAAAAATGTACATATTATTGAAGAAGGTGTGTAGAGTATTTGCAAGAATTTGGTTTGAAAATATCTTTACAGACGAAACAGCTGCTAAGAAAACAAGACGTCATGATAGCTTGATATGATTTTGAAACCAATACAAATAAAAATAGGTTAACTTTATTTATAAAGTAGGTAATATTCAGAAAAGGTAGAGAATGCGTTTACATTAATTTCCATTTTAGGATTTCAAATGGTCGAAAATAAATTCGTCATAAAGTAGAAAACGAGTTGCGATGGAGTGGGATTTGAACCTAGGAGCTCTAACTCGGAATCTGCGACTCCAACCACTAGACAACAACCCAGTTCAAATCCAGTTACTGGGTGATAAGTTATAATCAAAAAAATCATAGTTTACCAGAGGTATTTTTCATTTTAGCATCTAGAATTTTTCATAGCATAATCTTGAATTTTTTTCCCTAATATAGGAAAAAAAAAATTACGATTTTTACGATCAGATTATTTTTCGGAAAAACATCTAGAGCCTCAGACAGAAAAGTTTTATTCCTAAAATGATGCCAGATTCACATACCGTATTATAATTGAAGACAGTGGTCGGTGGTTATCATCGGCCATCGCACAAAAAACTAGGAATTTTTTATTTACAAAACCCAGTCGGCCATTTCAACGGGTTCGAACAAATTAAGAGTAATGGCGGTCACGTGACCCGCGGCCTTTCTTCCATACAATCGTGGTCCTCGATTTTTCCCTGCAGTTTAGCACAAGAGCAATGATTTTTTCACACGATTTAGATATTTACCAGAAGCGTGTTTGTGTTGTCTTACTTTTTGATAATTTATTTCATAGAGGAGATAAACACATTATTTTAAAAATAAAACGAATCAAGCGATAATTTTTTTTTAATGTAAGGTATTTTATAAAACTGTTTGAAGATGACTCGAAGACATTCCTTGTTTTAAAAAAATACGGGGTCGTTTCAAAACTAGTCTAGAGAAGAATAAATAAAATAAATTTTTTTTTAAATCGTAAAAATTCATTATTCGATTATTCGGGTTCGATTCCCGTAGTAAACATGGAATATTTATTTAAATATGTTATTTGTTTTTTAGGTTTTTAAAATCATTCAATAATCAAAAACATTAACTGTCAGGTCAGGCAAACGTCGCGCCGACCATTCAACATTCCATACAGTTTTCGCTTTATACGGGACAGTTTGTAAACTGCACAAGAAATTGTACAGTTTTCTGTCCCGTATAAAGTGTGCTTAAGAATTTTAATTTTCCACAAAAAAATTAATAGGTACATTAACAGAATCTAATATTCTTATTTATTAGCACATAACAACCGATTTTGTGTGGAGATAGTCATAGTTTTGCAAATATGGATTTTAAAACGATTTTTTAAATATATTATTATTATTATTATGGATAATTTATGTAGCGCCGTTTTCGTATTGAATTAAATGGGAAATATTGAATTAAATGGGAAATTTAAAGTGAATGAAAACTCAATTTCTGAGTAGAAAATACAATCATTAAAATTAATCAAAAGATATAGAGAACAAATGGGTCTTAAGTTTCTTCGAAACATCACTACACTCTCACAGTTACGCACTTCTGGTGGGAGAGCATTCCAAGCCACAGGGCCCGCAACCGCAAAAGCGCGCTCCCCAAATTTTGTGCGCCGATTGCGGGTTGGCTGATTATGTTCCACCAAGGTATCTATCTACATGCAGATACAATATCGCAGTTACGCTCATGAGACGGTAATCGTTAAATGATTCCCAAAGAGAATTTCATTTGTGGGTAACATTCCAAATTGTTGTGCATGTATCATCCTCTTTCTCTTTACTTATCCTCTCCTGCGCTTAAATATTCAGATTTCCCAACACATACACCACACTCCACACACACACACACAACAACACACATACACATGACATAACATAACCACTGTTGGCTCACTTCACGTCTTTAGAAATTTGTCTTGTACATTGTGTTGTCCACGTAATTGGTGTTATGTTCTATATGTTACCTCAATTTTAAAATTCTTTGTTAATTTGTACTAAACATAGCACTGTGTGTATAACATTAAAACACAAATAAATAAATAAATTTATCTGGGACCTAATCAAAGCGTTGTTTTTTAACAAAAAAAAGTTCAAAAATGTTTGCGAAACAAAGGCGGGTGAAACCACAGCGCAAATTTTATTCCGTGTTAATACAATGATAATAATCATCATTGTATTAACACGGAATACATTGATGATTATAATCACCATCACTAGTAATGTAATGTAAACAAAGTTTATTAGATACCAAACGCATATCCTACAAAACAAAACAAAAAAAACTCAATTATTTATGTTTAAAATGAAATGACCTATTACGCTAGATTTTATTGCAAGTACTTACGTAGATAATTTTTCTAGAACATATAATATTATGTAAGGTTTCACTACGTATATGTATTAATTATACAGGGTGTAACAAAACTCGATGTACAAGCGGGAAACCAGTGAATCTACGTCATATTTGGAGTCGATTTTGTATTTTTTTAAAATTTTATTTGACCCTTGGTTTTCGAGAAAATTCAGTGCGGAGTAGATTTTTTTTCCGAATTCTTATCAAATATCATGTATTTAGTCAAATTAATACTATCCACAAAGAAAACAAAATTAAAAAACGCTTTTTTAAATAGAATTTGAGAAATTTTACTTAATCTGCCAAACTTATCAAAACTTTTGTGAGAAAAAAAATGTGTTTTTTCAACCTCAGATTAAAAAGTCATATTACACAATCGTCTCAAAATATGATGTAGATTCACCAGTTTTCGGGTTGTACAACGAGTTTTGTTACACCCTGTATATGAACTGTAATAGTATTTAACAATATTGATAAACAAACGATAAATGTATAAAATTGCGTGCATAATTTCCATCGCAGAAACGCATTGTATAAAATTAGGTAATACCTACATATTAATATTTTTTTACGTTTTTTTACAACCTTTAATTGAAATATTTAAATGTCCTTTCTCACGGTGATATTTTGATAATCTTGCCTTCATGTAATTGACAATTGATCGAGGTAAACTGCACTTGGCGTATTCCAATGCAGTGCCCTATGCACGATTAGGTGCCGATAGGGGAAAGGTAGTTATTATTTTTGACGTGATAACGTCTAATAAATCGATGAACGCCGGCTGCACACACGAAAAAAAGCATGACTCATTGTCACGTTCCGCCTGAGCCGAGTGTGCAAGCGAGAGCGCGGAACAAGCGATAGAGAGGCACGATCGGCCTAAGCGTTCGGTTTGTGACGCATCCTATCTCTCTTCCACTCCATCGGCCGATGCGTTTGAGTAGAAGGGAGACAGCAGCAACAAACGAGCTACAAAGTGAAAGTGAAATTAACGAGTGCAAAAAAATAATAATTTATGAAAAAATTGTAATTTTCAACTAACTCCTGATTCGTATTATACAAAATAATGATAATTCAGTAATAATAATTCAATTCAATTAAAATTCAAAAGTATGCTATTTTTCATCAATGTTTTCTTATGGCGTTATCACGTAAAATTATCGTCCGTAAACCGACTTTACAGACAACCCAAAGTTTTTTACATATTACGTTGATATATCCCAGTACTTAATTTGGTCAAATTTGTAAAAAAAATATTTCTGCTGGATAAACAAATAAATTAATCGACATAATTACAAAATCTGTAAAAATGTGCAAGCTAGAAAAAAAAATATGATTTAAAAAATCACACTTTTAACACAATATTGTAAAACACCACTCGCAGAAGTCAATTCCACTTCACAAAGACAGCCTTGAAAGGGCACCCTATTTCCTAAGAAAATTGTATTAATAAATAATCTATTTTGTTACTATCGATCCAGTTTGGTTAAGTTAAAACGTCTTGAGGTATTTTCCGATGGATAGCGCCACAGGCTACTAAGGCTACAGAGCGAACGACTAGAAGCCGTCATACCACGACGAAAGGAAATTCGCAACTGACGTCACTGACGACCAGACGACCAGACGACCTGACGAAGGCGAAGCACGAACCACGAATCACGAACAGACGAAGCACGAAAGATGAAAACGAAACGCGAAACGCAGTGTTAGCGAATGAGGCGAATGAAATAAAATGATAGTATGGCCGTTGAAAGAGTGCGTTCCTGACACTTAGGCGATTGAACTGACGACGTAACTTTGTAATGGCGTTGCAGTTACGATTAAAATTTTTTTTTTTGGTTGTTTACCATTTTAACAATTGATGAGCATTAAAAAACAATTTTATTATATTAATAGCCCGATTTTGGGTTTCTTAAATAACTAAAATATAAATTTTAAATGACCCCAATCTAAAACCAAAAAAATTATTAAAAAAACGCGGGGTTCATTTCGGTAACGAACTCAGTGTTATGAGCGTGACTAACTGATAGGTGTCAGATGCATTCTCTGAACGGCGAACTATAATACACCGCATGTAATAGGGTTGTCCCCGATAGCATGGATATCCTTGAAAACGTTATAAAAATATTTAAAGTATATTTTTTACAATTCCTACGATATAAAACACAATGATCAAAAATGTTGTTTTCATTTTAAATTTATGTTTTAAAAACACGAAATTACGAAAAAAAACGCCCGTTATTGGCTAATGACGTCATACCCGTCCATTAATAAATTCATTACGAAGTGAGCGCTCATATTGATGTGACGTCACACCGCATGCGCGCCAAATGAGGATTTTGCGAGCGATTTTTTTCAAACCGCGCTAGAAAATTCAATGAGTAAAAAAAAAAAAAAAATCCCTTGATATTTTTTTTTTCAATCAATTTTTTGAAATAAAAAATAGAAAATCGGAAAGAACCCAATTTTTATAATGTAGTTAGATTTTTCTATTACTTATTCGAATAATTTTTACACAGATATTAGTGATATCCCAACAGAGACAGAGAAACTCTGGAAACGAATGTGAATTATCTAGGCGTTTACAGGGCTTATGACCTGTCATTGGCTGGGTTAAGTGGCCTTACCTACACCAAATAAAGATTGATTTTTTAAATTATTTTTTTTATTTTTTTAAAAAGAAATACTTGAACTCTTATGGTATACTCAAATATTTCAATTTCGGGCTGCTTTCGAACAGTCGGAAATAACTGTGCCAGAAAGCAGGAAACCAGTTGTGCTGTAGTGGGATTCGAACATGCCAAAAATGCTTAACAATCTTCTCAACAGATGTCACCAGTGAAAAATTTACTTGTAATGTGATATTACGAACGCGAGTTCAATATATGTATACAAGTTTCAAAAATTTGTCATAATATATATGGTTATCAGATGATGGGCGGAATGGGGAATGTTGTAATACATCAAGTGGCCACTTAACCCAGCCAATGACAGGTCATAAGCCCAGTAAACGCCTGGATAATCTACATTCGTTTCCAGAGTTTGTCTGTCTCTGTTGGGATACCAATAATATCTGATATTAGCCCAGCATGGGTATAATCCAGTAATTTGTCTACAAGTATTTGTACACATTCAAAATGTTGTTACAATTTTCTATACAATTTACCTTTTTTTTCTCAATGTATTGAAAAAAACCCGATGGTCGTTGATGATGATAAATAAATAGATAAATATTGAGATACCTACGTATTATTTAATACCACCAATAGGCCATGTGTTAATAAATTTTTCGTGTAAAATATTTGTGATTATAAATTACAATTTTATTTTTTGAAATTGTCTTGCAAATTGAATGTGTACTGGTTAAACATTTTTTCGTAAGATGAAGAAAAATCTATATCAAATCATGTCCGAAAGTTTGAAAAATTATGAAAATATAAAAAAATCTTAATAATTACATTCGCTATGCTAACCGGGTCGTGCATTAAAAAGGTCTTCAATTGAGACACATGATTCTTCCAGTTATTCGAATAACCTGTTATGGATAAATCGATTAATTAGCTACTCCCATCTCTACGAGTGACGGTGACGAGCAGCAAGTAACAGGATAATGTACTTAACTGGTTTTTACTAGACTGCGACGCGACGTTTGGCTTACGATGTGGTTTGGAGTTGTTAGGTTTGCAGTTCACACGACACGTGCCGATGCCGCGATAAATCGCCAGTGACGCACCCGAGATTAGCGATTTAAAGCGCAAAATGAAGTTGGCACGAGGGACTGCGATCACCAACGTATCTATTAGCAGATATATCGCACCTGTGACGCGAATATGACGTCAATCATTTAAATCTCTTTGATCATTTATCATTTATCACTTTGATGACTGTATTAATTTGTATTCGTGTTTTTATATATATTTATGTATATTAATAGAGAAGGAAAAAAAGAGAATTTCGATATGGAGACACTGAGGGATCGTAAGGGTGGCGGCATCATGATTTTCTTTTGACTTGATCGATGCTGTCGCTCTCTTGACTTAACTTCACTTGGAAACTTTGGCCCTGCAATTTGCTTATGCATTTGCAACAGTAAAAGTCCTGCATAAAATAGCGTGACTGACAGAGAGTCCCCAAGGACTCTATAACAGTCGCGGGTGGAGGTGGGATCGATCCCTCAGTGATCATTTATCGTTTGACGTCACATACGCGTCATAAATGATATATATTTTAACTTGCCACGTGTAGATAGATTGGTGTTCGCACGCTGCGATCACCAACGTATCTGCACGTAGATACAATATTGTAGTTGTGATGCGTACGTGGCGAAAGTTATTTTAAAACAATCGAGAAATTAAAGATTTGTATTTACTTAATTTAAAATTCATTTCGTTGACAACTTGTGGGACAAGTTTTCTTTGAACTGACCCAGAATGTACGCGGACAGTTATGCGAGATAGTACCCATTATTGTAACTAACTAAATAACCATAACGCCATTTCCCCGTAGGGGTAGGCAGAGGATAGAACGCCATACCACTCTGTCCTGACATACTTCCTTTGCTTCCTCTACATTCATACATCTCATGCACATACGCCGATTATTCCGACTTTTCACATGTCCACTTTCAAGTACTTGTCGTACTCGGTCAAGCCATGTCTTTCACGGCCTTTCGCGGCTTCTACATCCAGGCACACTTGCATTTAAACTTCTTTCAGCCGTTCTCTCATCACTAATTCGCTCCACATGACCAAACCATCGTAAAAGCCCTTTCTTAATTTTGTCGATAATGCTTATCTCAGCCTTGGACTCTGCTCTAATTTAGACATTTGTACTATCATACGTAGTCTTGCCACACAAAGAGATGACATTTTCAACAGCAGCATTCAGTCTACTTTCATCCTTCTTTTTCCAACACCACGCTTCACTACCATACATGTATAAGGGTTGGTACCAGAACTCCGTTGTGTGCTGCCAATTTTGCTTCTTTCGATAAGTTCTTGCGTCCGCTTGTCAACGATAAAATATAATTTATTTTATTATTCGTGCATAAATATTATGAGTATGTAATAAAATTATTGAATAATAAAAGCGTAAGTACGTACTAGTACCTACTGTCCTTTGTAAGACATCTGCACGTGTGTGGGTCGATACATCCCAAAGGGGATTTATCATTATTGTTCTTATTTGTCTGAAGTCAGGAAGGGGGGAATTTAAACGGAAGAATTTATTGGACATAACGAAGGGTTTCCTTTGTCAAACCAAAGGCGAGAAATATACAAAGAGAGGGACAATTATTTATTCGAAACATGTACACAGTGTGGCACAACACACAACGCACAACGCAAGAGAAAAGATTGGATTGAAAACTAAAATTTTTGAGTATATCATAAGACTCATCATCATCATCATACCATATCCGCTCCCTATGTGGAGCATATGGAATCCACAAACTGCCTCCAGGCCAAGCGATCGGCCGCCAGCTCCCGCGCATCCTCCCAAGTCAAGTCCACGTCCCGCAGCTCTGACGCAAACTGCCGACGAATCGTCAACAGTGGACGACCAGGACGCCGAGAACCCGATGCCTTGTAAAATAGGCAAGCAAAATGCCGCCTTCGTAACTCCTGCATCACACCTGTTCTCCTCTATGGCTGCGAATCGTGGCACCTAAACAGGGCCCAAGATAGCAGACTTCTGAGTGTCTTAGAAGAATTTTAGGTGTGCGGTGGTTTGACTTTGTAAGGAACACAGAGGTGAGGCAACGGAAACAGCAACCCTTGGTATCTACTAATCTACTGTCATCCGGCGAAGGCGTTTCGGCTGGCTAGGCCATATACTACGTATGCCTCCCTTTACCTTGCTTGCCTATCATAAGACTAATTTGATCATTTCCAAACACTTTCACACATATCTGGAATTGTATCCATGTTAAGGGGCCACTTTACCCAGCCAGTAGGTCATAAGCCCTGTAAACGCTTGAATATCCAATCCATATTCCCGAGATGGAAAATAAAGCTTCTTCATCTCTGTAGAGAATAAAATAAAATATGTATGTATCCATGGTGTAACTAAACTCGTAGTACAACCCGAAAACTGGTGAATCTAAATCATATTTTGAGTCGAATGTGTAATATGACTTTTTAATCTGAGCTTGAAAAAAAAGTTTTTTTCTTCTTCAGTATTTTTTCAGTATTTTCTAAAGCTTTCAGTATTTCAAGTATGTCAGATTAAGTAAAATTGCACAAATCCTTTTTTGCGGTTTTTTATTTTGTTCTTTTTTTTTTCTCAATAAAAAGAAATCTATGCAATATTATGATATTTGCACATATTTCAATTTGCTAATACTATTTCCAATAAAGCCTAAGCGGCTTGTGCTTGAAAATAGGAATCGAGTCGTGTCGAAGTGGGGATTCGAACCGACAATCTCTGGACTCAGATACCGCGACGCTACCACTGGGCCACCTCCCGTTCTTCACGGATAGTATTAATTTGACGAAATAAATTATTGTATTTTATAACAATTTGCAAAAAAAATTCGAAAAAAAATTACTTCGTGCTCATTGTTCTCGAAAACTTTGAGTCAAATTTAAAAAAATCTTTAAAATGTAATCAAAATATGGATTCACTGGTTTCCGCTTGTACGTCAAGTTTTGTAACACCGTGTTTTAAAACTCAAATGTTTATTTTTATCTACTAAAAAAGTACGTCATTTTTTTTTTGGAATGGGGAAGCCAATTTACGAAGAAAAGATTAAATCACTATAAAAAAAAAACGAAATTAATGTAAGTTGTGTAAATACATTAAATTAATATCGTTGGTAAATACAAGGTATAGGTCGCGTCATGTAAAAAGAACGCTGGAAGAAAGTGGAGGGGGTGTTTGCGCATGTGACCCGCCCCCCCCCGCGTCCCAAATAAGAGCGATAATCGCCTAGTGCGCTAATGCGCAGCCTGACCGCCAGCGTTCTTTTTACATGACGCGACCAGTATATTACTACCATCACTACTTTCTACCGCAAATAAAAACGCAATTCAATAAACTTAACTAACTTTCTTATCGGATGGCATTGAAAACTTATTTTGAAACTGTACTTTGTTTTTTTAGGGATTATTATGAAAATATAACATACGTAAGAGAGAAAAACAATATTTTTGTGACGTATGAGTACAAGATAAAGTTAGTAAAGCATATTTTTATGACAAGAAAAAGAAAACATTTTTTAAAAAATATACCATACACAGGCACGGATAAGTAACTAAAAACCTATGGAAATAATATAATCCTGAGAATAAAAAATAAATAAAGTCTTAACTTTATTTATATATTATTGAGATATCAATAATATAAATAAAGTCATTTAATCAAAGTTCGAAGATTTTCACGCCTTTCTGGGTTGGTTGTGCCGTGTTTTTTAATTAATTTCATCAGCCCAGAAGATGGACTCTGTAATGTGTGCTCTGAAACGTCGCGCGTCTACGCCAATGACAGGTCATAAGCCCTGTAAACGCTAGAAAATCCATATTTCTGAATTTGAAAGAATTCTACCTCATCTCTGTAGGGATATAAAATGAAATATATACCATTTTTAAAAATTAGGAGAACTGAGTGTGTTTTATTTTAAATTCTATTAAAAAGATGGACATTTAATATTTTTTTTAGATAACTATCTACTTATTGAAGAATTATTGTTGCACAAAAAATAATATAGCTTCTAGGTCCTTGCATGTTCGTAAAATAGCCGCGGCAAAAGTAAGATAATATTTTGTTTTGTATTTTTTGTAAGGCGTCGGATTCTTGGACGTCCACGATTGACAATCCGTCGGCAGTTTACGTCCAAACTCCGGGACATGACTTGGGAGGACGCACAGGAACTGGCGGCCGATCGCTTGGCTTAGAGGCAGTTTGTGATTCATATGCTTCACATAGGGAGCAGATATGGAGTGATGATTATCTTGAGGAAAAAATATTCAAGAAATGTTAATTTAAAATATGTTTTTATTATCTGACAGATTTTAAGCTGATAAACCAATGCGTATTATATTAAATTATGTCCCCTATACGAAGATTATATCACGTTCACAATATAAGATAAAACATGAAGATAAAATAATCATGTATTGCATATTATCAAATATTGCTATCATCGTAATTACACGTGAATATTGAATAAACATAATTATACCAAGTGACGTTTATCAGTTTAACTCTCTTGGTAGATAAAAAACGTAATAAAGACCGTGTATCATAATATAAATATAATGAATGATAGCGATAATCTCTTGACGTAGGTATTTCAAGATGTGACTCCCGCGAATTTCACGAGGTCAAGATTTCATCGACAGCGATAAAAAGTTTAGATAACATGTCAAATATTTACATTATTTAAATGGGTTACCAAACGGCTGCAGCATTCGATATTTCTGATTTATTAACAGCCACAAAGCTTTTTTAAAAAAAATTACATAGTAGGTAGGTACTTACTTCAAACTTTTTCTAGAGATTCTTCTTCATAAATTCTTAAGGAAAAAATAGCGAAAAGACTTCATTTTGGTAGTTTTTCCGGATAGGCATCAACTAAAGGAGGCAGCAAAAATTGTTATTGCATCCATCATTATATTCATCATCATCATCATCATCATACCATATCCGCTCCCTATGTGGAGCATATAGATCCACAAACTGCCTTCAGACCAAGCGATCGGCCGCCAGCTCCCGTGCATCCCCCCAAGTCAAGTCCACGTCCCGCAGCTCTGACGCAAACTGCCGACGAATCGTCAACAGTGGACGACCAGGACGCCGAGAACCCGATGCCTTGTGAAATAGGCAAGCATGGTGGCGGCTCTAATGAGGCATACGTAGTATATGGCCTAGCCAGCCGAAACGCCTTCGCCGGATGACAGTAGATACCAAGGGTCGCTGTGTCCGTTGCCTCACGTCTGTGTTCCTTACAAAGTCAAACCACCGCACACCTAAAATTCTTCTAAGACACCTATTCTCTGCACTCAGAAGTCTGCTGTCTTGGGACCTGGTTAGGTGCCACGATTCGATTATATTTAGTATCCAATTTTTATTTTGTTAACTTACTTTTATGATATTTGTATGACTTTTAAAATGTATATTGATGTTGTATTACTTAAATTAAGATTTTATGTAGGATATACCCGTTATAAACAATGTAAAATGTTTCCCTCGGCACGGGATATCCCAGTGAGGAAGCATTATTATTTTTTACTAACTAACTAACCATCACGCCATTTCCCCGAAGGGGTAGGCAGAGAGGATAGAACGCCACACCACTCTGTCCTGGCACACTTGTCTTGCTTCCTCCACATTCATTCATATTCTCATGCACGCACGTCGATTATTCCGACTTCTTACATGCCCACTTTCAAGCGCTTGTTTTACTTGATCAAGCCATGTCTTTCTCGGCCTTCCTCGATTTCTACATCCAGGCACGGTCGCATCATATATTTTTTAGACGTTCTTTCGTCATCCATTCGCTCTAGATGACCGAACCATGGTAAAAGACCATTCTTAATTTTGTCGATGGTGCTTATCTCAGCCTTGCACTCTGCTTTAATTTCGACATTTGTACACCTATCATACATAGTCTTACCACACATTCGCCTCAAAGATAGCATTTCAACTGCATTCAATCTACTTTCATCCTTCTTTTCCCAACACCACGCTTCACTACCATTTACCATTTTTTTTAAAAACCACGATGTACAAGTCCAAATATATAAATAAATAAATTAATTAAACAACATTTTTGAAATGAAAAATGCTTTGCAATCTTCTCAACGGATGACATAAGCATAGAAAAATTCTGTAAAGCGGACGACGAAGACGACTTCAATATTTAGTAGTTCCAAAAATTTGTCATATATCAGATGATAGGCGGAATGGGGAATGTTGTAGTACGTCAAGTGGCCACTTAACCCAGCCAATGACAGGTCATAAGCCCTGTAAACGCCTAGATAACCCACATTCGTTTCCAGAGTTTCTCTGTCTCTGTTGGGATATCAATAATATAAAGTAAATAAATAATCGTAATTTCCAATATTCAGACGCCTATCTTAGAGTAAACTCGAGAAATTAACCGTTCGAATGTCACTAACGAAATATCAGATAATTATTATTGATTGCTACTTCCCTTACCGCACCCAATAGTGTACAGGACAGGGCGCTGCATTCTGCATTCTGCATTGGTTTACTAAGTGCAGTATCTCGGTCATTTAAGCATGAAGACAAATAACGCAAGGTGCATTTTGACTCGACTTAAGAACGCTCGAGGATATAAACCACTCCACTTTTTTATTGCATCAACAATAATTAGCTTTTTTTAAAAGGTTTAAACATCTGTTTTTCCATACTGGAAATGTATATTATGTAGGTACTAATACCGACTCATTTATTTACTTATTATGGTAATTCAACACAGGTCAACATAAACCTGTATTACAGTAACATGCATAATACAACTTTTAATGTGTACCCTTTTTTATAGAAGGAAATATACGCGAAAATACGAAAGTGAAATGAATTCAAACTGTGAAAACGGACGTAACCCTAAATGTGAAAAAAAACATACTTTAAAATAAAAAAATTTATATTTATATTTTAATGCTAAGTATGTTTGGTACAATGAACTAAGAATTTTCAATTTGAGGTAACATATACAACATAACACCAATTACGTGGACAACACAATGTTCAAGACAAATTTCTGAAGACGTGAAGTGAGCAAACAATAGTACACAAAGTGGTTATGTTATGTCATGTGTATGTTGTGTTGTTCTATCTGTGTGGAGTGTGGTGTATGTGTTGGGAAATCTGAATATTTAAACGCAGGAGACGATAAGTAAAGAGAAAGAGGATACCGCCGTCCTGGCAGACCGTTGATGACCATCCTACTGATGTATTCGGCGGAGCTGATAAAATGTATTCATTGATTTGTTCCCTTATCCACGCTAAATGGTGAATAGGCTAGTATATAGGTATTATTTAAATGCCAGTGCATTGTATTCGTGCGTGGAGGTCTCACGTGTGTGGAGGTCTCAAATTATATCCCATCCCTCAACTCAATTGTATTGTGTCTTTTGTAAGGATAGGATGGTCTTTGGATAGGTATTGTGATAAGGTACGGCAGGGGGACGTATGAAATAGTGTCTGCCAGATAGGATGATAGGATGATAGTGTGAGATGCACACATGCGTTCTGTCCCTCCCCTCTTTTCCCCTAATCCCCCCTCCATTGAGACCCTGACCGCGGATACACGGGTGGATGTCTGGGATGGGGGGGCCTGGCGAGGCGGGATACCGGTCTCCACACGGGGTGGTTGTAATTACTAATAAATAATGATCGGGGTAGAAACTAACATCCCTACCACTGTTAATTTGGGACGACTCTGGTTGGTTTGGGTGATGGAAACAATGACAATTATAATACATAAGCCGAGACGGTGGTAGGGGTACAATGAAAGCATTTGTTCGCGTACATAATCGTAAATTCATCCGTATTTTTATCACACTAACAATATTAAAATCGCGGTTTAGCTTGTTGAAAAAATCGTAGAGTTGGCTGGACTGAAAAAAGACTCAATAGTCTTTAAAGCAGTCTAGGGAAAGGGTGGGGCTTTCTTTGTAAAAAAGAAAGAAAAAAAAGTGCATTGTATTTTGATCTATTTATTACATAACGGGAGCTCCGATTCATTTATGCTACGCATGCTACATTTTATGAATGATGATACATCCTGTGCATAGCTCTGTTTTATCGTAAAAAAATCAAGAGCGCTGTACATGTACATAGAGGCAGATTATAACTCGTCCTTCAGCTACCAAGCGCATATACTAATGTAATTCTAGCCTCCAACGCTATCATTTTTTTAAATAATTCATAATAGATGTAGAATAAAACTCTTCACGTAAGTGTATTTCGCCATAATACATAATGTTCAAGTTTTGTACAGCTCATGAATTTTTCCTCTGACCAAAGGTTGGAAGTAGCGAAGTGTATTTTTCCGTTTTTGTCATAAAACCGGTCTCATTTTGCCGTTTGGTTGCCCTTGGGCATTCGGTTGACCAGCTAGGCTTTTAGCTATACGATATACGAGATCAATAATTCATTAAACTTAATATTTCAACATTTTCAGGCTGAAATTTAACATAAAAAATTGCCATTTTTCAAATATTCATTTTTACATTTTTGTCCGTCTGATAATGACGCGATGATTAAATGGAAATCCCTGGAAGGAAAGATTTGATTTCAAAGTAATTTGATGAGTGCACATTAAACTTAGGTAATGAGGAAATCCACTGCCACCCGGAATCGAATTTTAAAAATGCTTTCGTGTAGACGCAAATATTTAAAAATTTTGAAGTCGGATTAAATATCTCAATAATTTACCCAAAAATAAATAAAAAATGTTGAAAATAGCATTAATTTCAAAATCTTAAACAATGACGTCACTCCTTGTTTCCGTTTTAAAGATGGGCGCCATTCACTCTCCCTAGAACAGCTGTTGACAGTTTAAGTGACAGTTGGCTGGAGAAATCGTTTGCATAGATTTTTGACAGTTTTGTTATTGGCTGGAGAGAAATATGTTAGCCGTGCCATGCCGTTAGCCGCCCATTTATATGAGACGTTCACTTCTGCAAAAAACTGTGCAGTCTGTCAAACTTCTGTCAAATACACGTAAATATGTGTATTTTTGAAACGCGATTGTATGTTATTATCGTATGTTTGCTCTCAGGAAATTGTATATTTAGCTAATTTAAAAAATGTTATTGTTTTTTTACGTATTTTAAAAGCATACAATAAACCAATGTCTATTTAAACGTTTACATAAAAAACATTGACTGTCATGTCAGCTTAAATCTGACACTAGCACACAGTTTTTCATGCAGTTTTTTTATACGGGACTTTTCAGTGCACAGAAAACTGTGTAGTAAAACTGTTTATAGAAAAAAAACTTTAGAAAAAAAAAAAATAGAAAACAGTGGATTCCCTCATTGTGATTTTTGTTATATTTATTTATTACATTTCACATTTAATATAATCACAATAATGGGATGGCGACTCAATCAGTAGAGACCCATGCCAATGATCTGGCCCCGACTCACTAGATAGTCCGTGTCGAGTCAGGGCATTGTAGTATTAAACATAACACATTGTAGTACTCAACATAATTGAATATTTACATAATTAGTATAATAGAACCAAGTTTGGATTTCACAAATAGAATTTACAAAACAATATTTTTGCATACCAAATATTAATAATTACATACTTAGCTATATTTTTGCAGGCATTTTCATATGTATACACGACATTAGACTTGTTGTGGCGTAAAGAGTAAGCAACCTTTTACCAGGGTCATATTCTTTGAACCGAAAGCTTTGAAAATACACAGTGTTTTATACCATTTTGAAATTTTGATAAAACGGACAAACTTATTTTGACTTGGTCACACAGGTCGCCATACATTTTTTTTTACACCATAGGATCTCAAACTTTAATTTTTTTTTTCGCCTGACTAAATTTTGAATTAAATTACCGAATAATAAAAAAAATTAAAAAATGGTACAAACAGCAATTCACATTTGGGTAAAACGGTAAAAAACGGTCGGTCGTATCCATAAGTACTTTCATCAAAAAGGCTAAATTGGCATTCATAATGGAGTTCTGGTACCAACCCTTATGTATGGTAGTGAAGCATCTATCCATTGAAATGCGATCTCTCAGGCGAATGTGTGGTAAGACTATGTATGATAGGTGTACAAAAAACAGACTGTGAATAAGCTTGATTTGTGATCATGTCATCGAATAGAGTGACAGGGGGGTAGTTATTTATGAAATTTAGAAAATGGCCAAAAACTCGAAAACCATGACACTTTCACTAAACATAAACGTTTTCATTTTCTGATCTGTCATGACGCCCCTCACCCACAGGTTAAAGGTTTATCTACTCATTACACCACACCCTGTATGTATACACGACCCATTAGACTTATTACGTAGAAGTTAAGACTCGGAAGCAATTTTAAGGGTCAATTACGATAAAAATAATGAAAAGTAATTGTTATGAGATAGGCTATAAAAAGGTGCGTATAAATATACAGTGTTTAAATTTTAAATGTGTACATATTATTATAATATTACGTGATAATATTTGAAGTCATAATAGTTGAATCACAATAATAAGTATATAGATACTAGTACCTAACTATGTATTTAAGTTGAAGAGATAATCACATGATAAAATCGGACATTAAAAATAATAATCTAACGTAGTTACAAATAAATTATTCAATGAAAGTTCTTTATAATTGATTTGTTTGATACTTACACATTCCACACTACATATTTTCTAATAGATCAGTTTGTTATATAAGAAATTATTGCGTAATTATTTTTTGGGTTCATGTGATAGCGATTACGAAATAAAATAATATTATTTATTTATTATTTAGACGAGTTATTTACAGCGCTGTTTTTCCGGAAAATGGCTTCAAGAGCGCTGTACAAAGAGGCTATTATAGATCGCAAGTCGCCCTGCAGCTACCAAGCGCGCGTGGACGATTGGAATTCTTGACCCCATCCTGGTGCTCGTTTTATCTGTATATTATGTTGTATGATTCTCAAAGGTTATTGATTTTTAAAAAAAAAACATCAATGACAAAAATGGACGCTTTATATGTGCCTCTATTCTGTTTGGTTATCACGTTTGGTAGTAATCGACTTTTCTCTACAAAAATGTAAATGTTCGAATGGAATTTAGCTTGCAATGTATTTGATTATCCACTGACTGTACAAATAGTGCAAATTGTTATCAAAATATGACAATTTTCATAGAAGAAACTAGACTTCAGTTCAGAGGATAGTCACGCGAGGAAAAAAATCCGATCTTAATATTGCCTTTTAAACAAAAATCGAGATTCTTCTATGGGAATTGTCGTGTTTTGATAAAAGTTAGCAATGTTTGTGAGGTCAGTAGGTAATCAAACATTTTGCAAGCAAAATAAGGGCATACTTCACAAAGAGTGGTAATTTTTATGAGGACTAGTCTATGGTAAATCCATAGTATAATAGGTTATGAAATTAATACAGTAGGTTAAGATAGGTTGGGTTTAATAAAATAATTTAAATCAAATAGCTATTTAAAAGCAATATCCTTTATAATAGGTTATGAAATTTATACAGTAGGTTAAGATTTTCAAATCCAACCAATCACAGCTTTATTAACAACATTTTGAGTGTGTCCAAATACTTGTAGACAAAAACTGGATTTCACCCATTACGGGCTAATAATTACAATTTGACATCTCAACAGAGACGAGAAACTTGGAAGGGAATATGGATATCTAGGCGTTTACAGGGCTTATGACCTGTCATTGGCTGGGTTAAGTGGCCGCTTGATGTATTACACACACTCAAAATGTTGTTTATAAAAATTAGCTGGTAAAAGTTATAAGCATAACAAAGTTGAAGATTCATCGTCAGGCGTTCCTAGTAGGTGATATAATTCGGTAAGAATCTCACTTGCAATCATAAAGGTTTCTGCTAAAATGCTTAGCAATTTTCTCAATGGATGACAGAGAGTTCACATGTGAAGCATCGCGCCATTTTACTGTATATTGGCAGATATGGATATCAAATACTAGGTGAAATGGGGAATGTTGTAATACATCAAGCGGCCACTTAAACCCAGCCAATGGCAGGTCATAAGCCCTGTAAACGCCTAGATATCCATATTCCCTTCCAAGTTTCTCGTCTCTGTTGAGATGTCAAATTGTAATCACAGCTTTGCCCAATTCTATGCTGTACCTCTATAATCCAGAGAGTAAAAACTTTTGTGGAATTTTGACAGCTCTACCACGCTTTGTGAAGTATCCCCCAAAATAATATTCAAACATTTAAATTTTCACAGAGAAAAATAGATTTAAAAGAATCGCTCCACGATAGCCACACGACAAAGATCCAGAACTGCGCGGCTACTCCCTACTACCTACTTCCTGCTGATGATGATTACGAATTACGACTATTACGATTTGGCACTAACTTGTTGATGTTGTTATTCTATCCTACACCGCGGAGGTGTGTCGCCACGTAGTCTGACGTCACAAATGGTAATTGACAATAGTACATAATAAGTCTTACCGTAAACAACACGCTGCAAACAACAACGTTAGCCTACGTCACGTGTTTACTCGGTCTTACTAACCCAACACCTTTGCAAAATAGTCTCCGAAGTAAACATTCTCAAGTACCTACTTGTGACTTGTGTTAATCAGCAAAATACTTAGAGTGGAATCAAAATACGATCGATAGTGGCAAATAAGAACTTATCGAAAGAAGCAAAATTGGCAGTACACAACGGAGTTCTGGTACCAATCCTTATGTATGGTAGTGAAGCGTGGTGTTGGAAAAAGAAGGATGAAAGTAGACTGAATGCTGTTGAAATGCGATCTATGTGTGGTAAGACTATGTCTCGTATGATAGGTGTACAAATGTCAATAGGTGTACAAACAAAGCGTGGTTTGGGACTGTGGTTATATTAAAAATCAAGGTAGATTTCAGGTTGTTGAACCGTTGGAATATATTTTATTTTATGAAAACAGTAAAAAGCCTTGTCAGGGCGTTTTCAAATTTTAAAAAAAAGGAAATGCATCGATAAAACCTAACAGTTTTAAGATTTGTACTTCATCAACAATATATATTTTTTATTTTTTAATACACTTAAATATCGCACCCCCGCAATAAAAGAGAGACAACTCAAAATTTAGAAAAATAGAGGTTTGTACTTTTTTGGTGGTTTTTACCATCCGCATAAATCACTTAACACTGAACTAAAAAAGCTCTTAAAAACCTTTGCGGACAGATGTCGTAGAAATTACACAACCAAAAAAATCGTGAAAAAATTATTAAACAAAAAAGTTAGTGTTTTTAGCCATTTCCCCCAAAAAAATGTTTTTTTAGAGTTTGCACTCTCTTTATGTTCCCGGGGTTCGCGAAAAAATATTATATACATAAAAAAAAGACTATTCAAAAGAAGAAAATAAGAAAAAAACGTCCCCCAACAGACGTAAGCGCACTTAATACGGGTCAATTTTTTATCGATAAATATTGTTTTCTCGTTTACGTTTGTATTTAGCGACCAGTTATGGTCATCTTCCTATTTATCGTGATTCATGATAGAACACCTGCTGCGCTGCGATCGCCAACATATCTACATGTAGATATTATAGCATTTTGAGCGATTATGACGAAATCCGATGAAAATATGAGAATTTAACCGTTTATGATCAAAATGCGTCCAACAGTGATGGAATTTTCCGAGATCTACTTAGATGCACCCACAAATTGCCATAAATAAATCGTCACAACATATGGAATTTTCCATATCACCTTAATGCCGCCCACAAATTGCCATAATAAACAAACCATGTGTAAGTACTCAACCCCGAAAGTAGAATGATATAATATCTAGAGGTACTTTACTACTTTCTATAACGACCTTGGCGAGCTGTTTACAAGTATAATATTAAATATTATTGACATGCAAACATATCGTACTGGTAATCATAACGCATCAGAGACAGGCGTTTAAGTTCATATATCGAAATTTATTACAACATAATCGTCGTTACGCCCTCGCAAAATCCGCTTGACATTGTTTTTGCTGAATATTGTAATTACTTGAATGTTCTAGTGTTTTTAATTGATATATTCTAGTGTTATTAGATAAAAAAACCGACATATTTATTACTTAGTTCTATTTTTTTAAAATATGAATGGTATCAATTTGTAAAGGTCTCTTTGAATAAAATGTATTTTTCTCCTTTTTCTGAAAAATATACTTTAATTACGTTTTTTTTACACCGGAATTGCAGGGCAAATATCGACGATCCACATGCATAATCAAATTTAAGGAGGCGTGTGATTTACAAAACGGAATTGCAGGCGCATATATCAGTCGATCCACATTTATTATAAATCAATTAAGATCGTGTGATTTCTAGTACATTTTCATCACCGTAGGCACTCTAAGTAGATTCTTTTATATACTTCAATTAGATCATTTTTCTTTCCTAAAAAAATTTTCGGAGGCTACCTAATATTCCGTGACTTACATAGTCGCCCAGATATGTCTGAATAAAAAATTTTTCAACGCAAATACATTTCCGTGACTTACATAATAATATTATATGTGTGATATACGGAACTTGGTAAACTGAATGCATCCCAATACGCATCTAATAGTGTGGATAAGTGAAAGTAGTAGTATATTTTTACAAATTTTCTGCACTTGGTGCACAATGCAAGAGCATACCACCATTAGGTGCGGATAATGGAAAGAAGTAGTATATTTTTAAAATTTTCTGCATTATAGACTGAGAGGGGGGAGGGGGGTCCGATCGTTACTAACGGCGAAAAATTAGGGGGATTAATGAAGTTTTTAAAAATATAAATATTTAATTTTTCGTATACTAATTCATTTTTACAATTTGACATCTCAACAGAGACGAGAAAGGTTGCAAGAAGGAAATATAATATCTAAGGCGTATACCAGGGCTTATGGAACCTTCATTGGCTTTTGTCAGTGGTTTTTGTCTACAAGTATTTGGACACACTCAAAATGTTGTTTATAATTCATTTATAACCACCGCAGTTTCCGGCGTCCTGGACGTCCACTGTTGGTTATCCGTCGGCAGATCTGCGGTTAACAGTGGGACTGACTTTGGAGGATTTTTGTGTAATCTCATCGCGAATCGAACTGGGAACCTTCGTAATGTGAGTCCGGCGTAGCCACTACCACGGGGGCCGTCGTAATAATTATCTATCTCACAAAGTCACAAAGTTTTCATACGGAAATAGGGGATAAAACAGTACACACATTTAAATTTATCGACTTCAAATCCAACTCAAAGATGAGTCAAATTATGTAGGTACTAAAATGACTCAAATTGCACAATTTATGTTCTTATGTTGATGCTCAAACACAAACATATGAACTCCAGCAATCGAATATATTAACAATGGAAACTTCTAGCTTAAATTAAATACAATACCTATTCAATTATGTGATTCATTTATCAGTTTAAATAATCGACATCCAAACAATGGATCAATAGACGTCTGAAATTCTCAACTCGTAAAGCTGTGACGAATTACTTCTACGTGCTTTGTTAAGATTTTACAGAATAGCGTGTGCAAATATGCATGAAGTGCACATATTATTTTTAATTCTTATTACTATAACGATATGTAATAATTAACTGAATGGCATTGTCATCGTTTCACACAACGACACAACTCCATTTTTGACACTTGACAGTACCGGTAAGAACATAATGTAGCGATAATAATATTTCAGACAGGCGTGATATTTTATAAATGTGAGAAAACTCAAATAAGCCAAAAAATAAGCGTGGCAAAGCGTCATATTTCAGAAACGGAGAACATTCCGATATAAACAATCGCCGGACGCTCGTTTTTCCGCAAAACTTGGCAAACATAAGTAGCCTTGAAATCGATTTTTTCACTTACCTGATTCTTTTGGATTGTATCCACAATTTCGGCCACCCATGATGTAACAATTGCAAAATCAATTTTTTCAGTAGTCAAGAACAACTTCAATGCTTCCATTATTTATAAAAACACTAAACAAACATAATACTCATCGCTACACATTTAACACATCAGCTGTGCGTCTGTCAAAATTAGGAACACGGATTGTTAACTTAAATTTACCTCTGCTTCTACTGTAAAACTACTTGTGACATTATTGGCAACATTATGAAAGGGACCACGCCACGAAAAATAAATCACCTTGTGTTGGCAAAATGAACAAAAAATAAATCTACAATAGCAATAGCAGGCAAACTGCTAAATGTGCTAAATGCAAATCACAGATTATAGGTATATATATATATATATATATATATATAAAATACTAGTAAAATGCAAATTATTGAAATCATTGAAATTAAAAACGCGGAATATTATGGAGTCAACTTTGAGGGGGAAAGTCACTTCCGAAATCAGCGACACTCCGACGCACGACAAAACATAAAACTAGCGGTTGGCGACCGAGAACCGAGAAAACAGTAGCTGCAATCTAGGCCGCGGCCGGTACAAAACCACCTAAATGTCGGCAACAGCAAACTGTATAACTGTAATATCTGCCGAGAGCCGCTAATTTTATGTTTTTCCGATGCGTAAACTGTTTTACCTGCCGGTAATCGCTAGTTTTATATTTTGTCGTGCGTCGGAATGTCGCCCACAACGGCAAAGGATGGATTTTAGTTTTCTTTTGATTTAGCGTTTTATGTAGGGTCCATTATTATGGACGTCATTGAAATTAATTATAAAAGACAAAACACATAGAAAAATAATAAAAAATTACCACTGACAATACATATAGATAAAAAAAATATGTGAAGAAGATAAAAATTGCAATAGTATCTACCTAAAGCACAAATTCAGTAAAGGCGGTTATTAACTTAGCCAGTTGAATTTAATATCAATTTCGATTTCGTTTCAATTTTTCAAACTTTTTGCGTGTTTTTTTAATATCTTTTATACCTGCCTAATTATGACGTGTAATTTAAAGATTTTCAAAAGAGCCCGAATTAATTGAGGAATGGGTGAAATGGGAAATTAGACTCCAAAAAAGTCAAATTTCCCGCCAACACAAAGTTTCCACAAAGTTTTGCTCAGATTGCTTTCGCATTTGCCTTAACCCAAATTGCTTTAATCTAATATTAATTTCCATGCCAGATTTCAGACACACTCATACAGGTAACAATCACGTTATTTACACTATTTAATTATTATTGATTATTTTATTAATTATCTTTTAACCTTGATTCCCCTGATCATCGATCAGTCGATCATTCATCCTTTCTTCCGTGTACGCTTTTAATGTTGCCGTTTCTTAAATATCACCTAGTAAGTACCTAAAAAAAAACATTTTTAATTTTTATAGCTTGGCAACATAAGTCGAATAAGTCAGAAATGAGAGAAATGTCAACTATGTGTCAAAAAGTGGGTGTTGATAAACTACTTGTGAAAAGCAATTGAAGAACAAAACTGTAAAAAGTGTGCTGATATTTATTACAATGGGTAACGCGGGGTTAAAGCAACATTATGACACCGCGTCTAAGACTGGCGTTTTGAAAATTTCCAATCAAAAGCTAAAAGAATTGCCCCCGGAAGTGAAACAACTGTCAGCAGTTATAAGGAATTTAGATTTATCTGAAAATAAATTCCACACACTGCCAAACGCGTTGAGCGAATTCAAAGTACTGAAACACTTCAACGTAAGTCAAAACAAAATAGATGAATTACCGCCTTGTATCGGCGATCTAACAAAACTCGAAATTTTAAACGCTTCCTTCAACGCATTGGTAGGACTTCCGCGGACGATCGCCAAGCTGTCGAATCTCAAACAAGTCAATTTGAGCCATAATTTTTTGGTGGAATTTCCGGAGGTGTTTTGCGGGATGAAACATTTGGACGTTTTGGACTTGTCGCGTAACAAAATAACGGCTATCCCAGATTTTGTTGAGAAGTTGCAAGTGTCGGAGTTGATTTTGAACCAGAACCAGGTGTCTCTCGTGTCGGAGCGCCTGTCCAACTGCCCGAAGTTGAAGGTCCTCCGATTGGAGGAGAACTGCCTGCCGCTGACGCAGATCCACCTTTCCCTGCTCCAAGACTCCAAGGTCCACACGCTGTGCCTCGACGGGAACTTGTTCGACTCCAAACAGCTCATGACGCACGATGGCTATGATGATTACATGGCGAGGTTTACAGCAGTCAAGAAAAAAATGTTTTGATCAATAAACATAACTTAACGTAAAAATTAATATTAGTATTTTAATTTTAAGCAAAAAAATTATCACTAATAAGTATTTTTAATCTCGCAAAACAACAATTTATCCACTCAACAACCTACAAATATTTCATATCATAATTATAGACTTTTCCACTCAGTAAATTTGAGTATTCAGACTTATTCATTAATTTCCAATAAATTATCAGAAATTCTTAGTTTGTGTATAACATGAAAATCTCAAATTCAATAAAATTTCATATTTAAAAATTTAATATTACACTGAGTTTACTGATAGTGTGATAGCACATTAATTTATGATCGGATAAGAATAATTAAAAGTAAGTATATTATTTACCTAATTTATTGCGAGTTGGTTATCATCTTAATCATCAATGGTTATCAAATTAATGCTTTTGTTCCAAGTTAATAAAAAAAACTTGTACCTTGATATTTGTGTTGTGTTGGTCATATGCAAGGGACTTTCATTAAAATATTTTCCAAATTGTTGTGACATAATACATAGTTAGGTATACTGTACATAATATTGTTAGAATATGTTGTATTCCTTTTTCCAAGTCAAACTCTAAGGCTGATACTACCAAATATTTGTAATTTTTATTATCTCATTCATACAGCTAAAATTAAATAACTATGCAACAAAAGAATGAAAAAGGTGAACCTCAATTATTCAAATTACATATAATCAGGGCTTTTTTTTCCATGTAACGCGGTGGAACGGCGTTCCGGCACCTTTTTTCACGGTTTTATTTTAAAATCAATTAAAACGAAAAAATATTTACAATATATTTTGAAAAAATCAACCTTTTTTTGTGCGCTTCGTGGCTTAGCTCCTTTTAATTTGATTTAAGTTACATTTGAGTATATTTTTTTTTATTAAAAAGCTTGACATAAAGTGCGTTCCGGCACCTTTTTTTAAAAAAAAAAGCCCTGCATATAATGTATATATACTTCATCACAAAACAGGTCGCAGCGACGTCAGGTACTTAATGCCCTGACTCCCGCTATACAATAGAATCATCTCCTTTGTGAGTCATCTTAGATTGTTAAAAAAATATGTTTCTGCTTCTTGCTGGAAACGTTTTAAAAATAATATTGTGTTGCTGAGTAAATAGAAAAAGAGATCTGAAAAGGTATATTGCTTCTGTCAGTCATCATTCTTTTTTATTTTCTTTGGTTCAAAGTCTTCATTTTATTGATCACCGATGTTATCAACTTGTGTGATGTTTCTCATAATTACGGGGACACACTATTGGTTGACATGTCGCTTTTTCTGCATTCAAATTCAAGATTGGAATCAATCTGAACAACAGACGGTGAAATCTACTCTCTTCTCTCCCTTATCCGCACCCAATGGTGCATTGGTACTAAGACAAGATGATCAATCTTACGCTTCAGCGCCAGTCCAAAGACATATGAAATTTTTTGTGTTTAAAATCACATTCAAATAAATATTTAATATTGACATCGGAAATTGAACCCGCGACCTCATGCAGGGCAGCCAAATGGGCTACCGCTACACTAGGAGGTGTTCAATATTTTGTGAAGATTCAGCATCACACAGACAAAAATTATTATTCCTTATTTTGAACTATTTTTGCCCAAATTGTTTGATGGATTCTCTATTCCTGCCCCAATCAGCCCGAATAATTGAGGTTCTACTGTGATATTTGTGTATTATTTATATTTGTACCTATACCAAATGGTATAATAATTATTCAATCTAAATCAAAACTGTCTCCTGGATCTGATGAGGAAACATTATACTTCCGAATCAATGAATTAAGTGATACTTTGAAGTGATTTTAAGAAATGTTATCTTCCAATGTAAGAATTGTAGTTGTACAGTGGTAGAACAATATCTAACGGATAATCATAAATAAAATGCTACTCCATCAATTGTATGTTGTAAACCCAGATGTATAATGGTCCTAGTTCTAATTGCTAGTGGTTAACAGAAAATATTTACATTAAAGTTAAGAATAAATGTAAATAGAATTATTTTCATTGGCATCAACAAATTTGAAAGTCGACAGAATCTTAATATGATGTATTTGTAATTAATCTTGTTTGCATGTTTTGTGAAACAGCAGCTTTATAAAAATATATACTGTAATACCCAACTCGACCCGGATTTTCTAGTTAGTCAGGGCGAGTGCATGGACATGAAGACATTAATATTTTTTTGTCGATTGATTCAGCATTCACTTTGTAACACTTCATAATGAATTATGATTAAATAAAACGATGTTATGTGTTACTACTGGTTTATTCTATAGAAATAGAATTTACCTACACTACCTGGTTTTTCGGGAGTAACGTTCTCCCATCTCCCATATACCTTCTTAGTATTTTACCATCACCACTGTTCCAAGATGTGTTTTTTCTATTTTTTCTATTACTTTTATGTATCAATATTTATGTTCCCCTTGTGTCTAGATTCTTAAGTTTTGCAATTTATTTTTTCTGTAAAACATATGTATTCTAATTTAGTGTCTTTTCACCAGTCGATGGGAGAATGTTACTCCCGAAACCAGGTAGTGTAGGTAAATTCTATTTCTATAGAATAAACCAATACACATAAAATCGTTTTATTTAATCATAATACATTAATATTTAGTAGTAATTTTTAGTTTAATTTTAAAATTAAAGATCATCTTACCTACATGTAACAAGTTATCAAGATTCACTTCACTTGGTGTACCAATGCAGTGCCCTATGCACCATTGGGTGCGGATAAGGGAGAGTAGTAGTAGTAAAATTAAAGATGGATCAAATTGTTTCATAAATTTATTATATTAGTAAATTATATTGGCGGCCTCCGTAGCGTAATGGCTAAGACGCTGGACTCACGATACGGAGGTTCCGGGTTCGATTCCCGGTGAGAACACAAAAATAAACAAGTATTTTATCTCAAGCCTGGGTGTTTGTGATGTTGTTCCCCTCTGTAATTGGGCCTCCTGGCCTGTTGAGGCAGTTAAATACAATAAAAATATTCATCACACATTTTGCAAACTTGTTTCAATTATGTCCATTTAGGTGTTTTCACATCACTAACCTTTTAATATTTTTTCAATAATCAGCTTTGTACTATAAATGTTAACGCAATTCTATTTTTCAAATATAAAATTGTCTTCACTGATTTTTATGTACCTTTAATTTTCAAAGTAAAATATATTTACACATGTATGAAGTTTGATATTCTTCTCAGATACTTATTTTTGTAATCTAAATGTTTGTACGTATAGCTTAAATAAATATTTTTGCAATAAATGTTTGATTGAAGTAACAAGTTTGTCACTTTTGCTACCCCTAACCTTATCCCAATTATGATTTATCCTTTCAGTAAATGCGTTAATAGTTAATAAAACAATTCGCAAGATCATTGTTGCAATCCGTTTATAAATCGGATAATAATTACTAAGCGAGATACAATCATTTAACTAACTAACTAACCATCACGCCATTTCCCCGAAGGGGTAGGCAGAGAGGATAGAACGCCACACCACTCTGTCCTGGCATACTTCTCTTGCTTCCTCCACATTCATACATCTTCTCAAGCACGCTCGTCGATTATTCCGACTTCTTACATGCCCACTTTCAAGCACTTGTTTTACTTGATCATGCCATGTCTTTCTCGGCCTTCCTCGACTTTTACATCCAGGCACAGTAGCATCATATATTTTTTTAGCCGTTCTTTCATCATCCATTCGCTCTACATGTCTGAACCAACGTAAAAGACCTTTCTTAATTTTGTCGATAATGCTTATCACAGCCTTGCATTCTGCTCTAATTTTAACATTAGTGCACCTATCATACATAGTTTTACCACACATTCGCCTGAGAGATCGCATTTCAACTGCATTCAATCTACTTTCATCCTTATTTTTCCAACTCCATGCTTCGCTTCCATACATAAGGGTTGGTACCAGAACTCAATTACGCACTGCCAATTTAGCCTCTTTTCATTTAATGTTTGATTTTTTAAAAGATTTTGTATGAAACGTTTTTTTTTATTAAATAAAATGGTTACTCAGTAACAACACAGTAATGTTTATTAATATTTATTTGTTTACATCTACACATCCATTAGGCCTTTGAATTATTATATGCTTAAAAAGAACACTGCTATAAGTATAATTCACACACATAAGATATTTGAAACGGAACAATGTTATATTCAGCAATTGAGAGACAACATGATAGCATAAAGTTTTTCTATGGTTAGTTTCTTACGATAATACTGTATTGCTTGTTATATTATTTTATTTGTCACATGCTGACAGAATCAGAATCATTAAATTCAATTGCCGAAATGGAAATAACTTTTTATGCCAAGTAGTGATTACAAAACGACAGTTACCCGTTCACATCAAATCAGATTTTTGCCACGGATAATGGTTTTAATGTCTTTTCAATATTTAACTCCCATAACATCTTTACGTCTGGAAGCTTGCCTGTCACGATATCCATACATATCATATGCGAAGAAGATGTTAAAAATATTTTTATACTCATTTTATCTATGATTTGTTGATCAAGATACACTGCACTTGGTGTGTCAATGCAGCGCCCCATGCACCATTAGGTGCGGATAAGGGAAAGTAGTATGATTTGATGGAGTACAGTTCAATTCAATTTTTACTTATTTGGTTGACCACAGTAAGTTATTTGATATTAAAAGTCTGGAAACTCTATTATCTATATTTGAACTGGTTTATGAGAAAAAACAAGTCAAACAACATGAAAACTATTCAGGAGCAATAAAAACCTTTTCTGTGTTGAGGTTGTCTTTTCTATTAATGCTGTAATTTACATTGAAATATTCCCATAAATAAAATATGTAAAAAGTCTTGCTTTGCTGAGAACATTCATTCTATTTTAGGTATTCAAAAGTGATTGGTTTATATGTGGTGTTTAATTCTTGTTGTTTCTCAAAAAGTCAGTTCAAGAATATTATCTTTGGAAGACGTGTATATTTTTATTATGTTACTAATTTGAGATTGGCAATACTCGCATGTGGATGTTTAAGATAAGAACTTGAATAGAAAACCACCCATTCTTGGCATAAAAAAGTAACTGATTAAAAGTATAGAAAATATTTGCAAGAAGACTTTAAGAGAGAAAACTGAACTTGAGATTTTCAACAGTGAAAATAAGTAGTAGACATCATATTTTTGAGTTACACTTTACTTTAATAGTAATTCGATATTGGCACCTTTGCAGTACTATAATGTGCTTTTAGTGAATTTTTTGTAACATCAGAGTAAATTCAGTGGACAACTTTGATCAGAGATTGTTACATGCATAAATAATTGTAAATGAAGTAGGATATCAGTAATACAAAATCTAAGAAATTCAAAAGTAAATAGATGTGAGCTCAACTCGACAATATAAGATTAAATTTGCATGTACAAGTTAAAAAAATATATGCAAAGTCAAAAGACATCAGAGAAATATATGTTATACACTTTTATACATAGTAGTTTTCACTAAAAATAGGATAGTCATTGATGCAATACTTCCAAATCTTTCAAAAAGATAATTTCTTATAGAAATTGTTACTTAGATATTTTCACAATACTTAAAAGTTTCACAACATTTATAAAACACATAAGAGATTTAACTCGCTAAGTTTTACAAATGACACTGTATATTTTTACAATCACTATTAAGTAGAATGTTAGTACGTAATATCTACAGTAAAGCATTTGTTGTAGCCAAATTTTTAATCCCACTATATGCAAATTTGTATTTTTTAATTTCGTTTACATTTTCTTATACACTAATATGTACTCACAAAACTTCACTGCTGTGCCAAGTGTGATACGGAGAAAAAATCAAAATATATTTGGCTTGACTGTATATACATGTGGTAACACCTCGTGTCAAGATGCCCTGATCCTCCTGGCTTTGTCGGGACAAGTCATTGAAAGGGTCGAGAGCTTCAAATGTCTGGGAGCGTACATGATAGAAAACAGCAGATTTCAGAAAGAACTGGGACTGCGGCGCATTCAACAGTATGAAAGCTGTCTGGAGATCGGATGTTTACTCGGTTAAAACCAATTTCTGTCTTTATAACGCCTGCATCACTCCTTTTCTCCTCTATGGCTGCGATCATGGCACCTAACCAGGATTCAAAATAGAGTTTTAAGATTAGGTTTCTTAGAAGAATATTAGGTGTGCAGTGGTTTGACTTTGTAAGGAACACAGATGCTTCCCTATTTTACAAGGCATTTGGTTCTCGGCATCCTGGACGTCCACTGATGATTTTGGCATTATCAAAGTTCATTCTGTGCTTTCAGCTTTCACTCACTCTCAGATAGCAACTAATGAGGACATTTGTTCAGAATGTTCTCTCGGATTTATCTAGTGACAGGAATTCATTTGCTAAGATACTGGAGGAAATTTCTATGTCAATTTGTTTTATGACTAGTGTAATTACTCGGATAAACCGTTCAATCCAGCCTTCTATGTTAATCACATAACATGAAATAATAATGTTATTTTTACTCTTTTACTTAGTGGGATCAAATGGCTACACAATTCATATCATAAGCAAAATGTGTACAAACTAGTAATAAATTTACACCACAAAGCCATTGTACAGATAAGTGTCACTAATTATGCCTAATTCCTAGAAAACAGTCAATTATTAACGTATTCAAGTATTCCTTGGTATTCGTTGTGCTAATATTACATAAGTGAGAATAATCCCGTACAGTTTTACAAAGCAAAATTTAAACAAATCAATTCCATCATTTTACATCACCTGCGTTTCATAATTAATCAAAAACTAACTTACGTTATATTGCGCTCTATCTACGACATGGTATGATATATTTTTTGGCATTTTTTTTAATGATATCCAACACTACTAATTAAAAAGTTTGAGTATAGTACAGTTGAGACAAATTCTATGCGTTAGGTCCTTTCAAGATAATCTATCAAAATTTTTACTACAATAGATCTAATTCACTTTTAGATCATAAGATCTAGGTATTGATGAAAAATTTAAGGGCCATCTCAGCAGAATTATTTACTTCTGCCTGTCAAATTTCCAAAAAAAGATCCAAACTTTAATTTCCGTGCTGAAAACGTATGAGAGTCAACGAAAACAGGATTTTTGATGATTTTCTTAAGATTTTCATGCTATTTATCCTGCCTTTGCATTCTGCGAGAGTTTAGATGTATTCATTTGATGAAAAGTACAATTTTATCTAAGCTGCATACAACTGAAGATCTTACGACAATTTTCTGAATTAATGTTAGTATAATTTTGCTACTATTTATTCCTATCAACAATTTTCGTGAAAGCTACAACAAGCAACGAGTGCTTCACAGACATTGAATACACGACTCAAAAATCATAAGACCTTATCATTAGTTCAAACATTTATGTTTAAATTTGGGGCTTTTAGTTCGTTACATAATCCATCGCTGACGTCTCAATAATTGAGCTAATGAAATTAACTATTATCAATAATTTATTTATCATTGACACATAAAACAATTTTGGTGTCTTAGTAAATCATTCATAAGATATCGTAAATTCGCCTCAAAATTTTTTATAGTACATTTTAGTTATTACAACTACAGAAATGTTGTTTTTGAAGAATCGATATGTCAATATCTTTTAAAATTTAAATGAAGATTATATAAAATAAGCGCAAGTGAATTTTAAAGATGGTGATATAATACAGATGCATTATGAAAATAATATCCTTAATAGATTGAATAGTTCATTTTGCGACTAAGTGATTGAAAAAGCACAGACTATGTAATTATAATTCACAATCTTACTTAGATATTCTTAGATAGTTATAACCTAGAGAATTCATTTCTTTGGCTTCAAACAAATACAAACTTATTCTAATCTACTTCAAAAATATACAATTTTTGTTTTAATACCAAAGAATTGAAAAATACATTTGTTGATTACAATCATATAAAAAAACAAACAAAAAAACTGAGAAGAGCAAAAAAGAGCTGTGAAAAGTCATTTTAAAAAAAATGTAGCCAGCTAAATGTTGCCACTAATCAGTTTTACATTATTATTTGAAGGCACACCACAAATTGTATTTTAGAAAAATGCAATTTTGTGTGTATTAGTTACGTGTCTGATTGTAAAAAGACATCAATTGGTGCGCCACTAAAAAGCTAACTGTATTTCGATCACTAATAAAGAATAATTGAATAAGTCATTATTCCATGAATGTTTCATTACGTAATTAGTTTAAATTTGTTTCAAAGAAACGGCTACAACCTGAGAGATTCACACTAAAGCATATATTAAAGCAATATAAAAATGACAGATTCACTGATAACCATAAATAGCATATTTTGAGTCCTCGTTTAACTGATAAGCCTCACTTAACTACAAACATACATGACCACATGTACACAGTCTTATTCTGATATATTTCATGTCAAATTTACATTTATAAAAAAATACTTTACCTTTTTCAAATCACATCTCCGAATGAAATTCTTACATTGCCCGGTTAATCACAACCCAATGTAAGATTGTCAAAATAAAATCCTTCATTTTGTACAATATTTTACATTAATTTACCAACATCGTCTCTACACATTCATTTCTTATTTCAATATGTTATTTTCAATGAAAATATGTAGTTCTAAATAGAGCAAAAAGTATGTTCCCACTTGGGTCCACTGCTATTTATTTTATACATCAATGATATTAGTGATCATATTAAGCACTCAAAATTATTATTATTTGCTGATGATGCCAAATTATTTTTAAAAAAATAACATCAAACCAAGATTGCTTAGATTTACAAAAAGACTTAGATTCATTAAAATAAATATTGTATTGATAATCAGCTGTATCTCAGTACTGAAAAAATGTATTCATATATCCTTCACTCGAAAACGAAATAAAATATCATATTCTTACAACATAAATAGCTCATTGTTAAAAAGCGTAAATGAAGTGAAAGACTTAGGAATAATTATGGATGAGAAATTGAGTTTTGCAAGTCATGTTGATAGTATGGTACAAAAGGCATACAGAATGCTGGGATTTATAATAAGAGTATCTAAACCATTTAAAAAAATAAACGTTCTTTTAATATTATATTATTCTTATGTACGCAGTCTGCTCGAATTTGGTTCAATCGTATGGAA
This sequence comes from Micrasema minimum, assembly GCA_022494985.1. Taxonomy (NCBI): domain Eukaryota; kingdom Metazoa; phylum Arthropoda; class Insecta; order Trichoptera; family Brachycentridae; genus Micrasema; species Micrasema minimum. Next base: position 26,340 of record JAGVSP010000404.1, on the reverse strand, counting down.
CCCCATATATGATTGCCATAACAAAAGAATAGAAAATATTCAAAACAAATTTATGAAACATCTTAATTACCGTAATAATTTGCAATTTCGTGATTACGTTGCAGCTGCTAAACACTATGGTATTTCATCACTAAAAGATCGTCGCAGTCTACATGATAAATGTTTTTATATAAAATCTTAAATAATGAGAGTTGGATTGTTCTGAACTATTATCCCTGATAAACTTTAGAATACCTAGACCTAATAGCAGATTAATTCATCTCTTTTCTTTACCACCACAAAGATCGAATTTGGGTAAAAATGAAACAATTTATCGATTATGCACGTCATATAATAAGGAATTCGTTAGTATAGATGTATTTAATATATCTAAACAAAGGTTTAAAAATAAAGTAACGTTGGCGCTGGAGCAGGAGTAATTTAGATTTATTTATTTGTATTCTGATTCCACAGAAATTATTTTCAAAATTTTATATATTATGTTTCTTTTTTTTAAATTTTTTTATGGGTTATGTTCAAACATCTTGAAAATCCCCAATATTTTTTTTTTTACTATCCTCCTATTCTTCCTCATCCCTCTTTTCCCATCCCTTTTTATTACTTAGGCACTATGTATATGTATATATATACTTAATTGTTATTATTCAAAACCCGTTATTGGTCATGCAAGCAAATGTTCCAGATCTGATATTATTACACTTGTAACGACTGTGTTGGTTTTGTAAATAAATAAATAAATAAATAAATAAATGTTAAATGCATGATGAAAGATTTTTAATTTTAATGAATGATCGATAAATGAATACCTTCCAAAGTTAATTGTATTGTATTGTTAATTTACAAAATGAAAAAGATTTTCAATAGTACGTTTTTTGAGCTGAGTAAATAATTACTTTCGAGGGTGAGAAAATTTAAGTAAAAAAATTAAAAAAGATATAAATGTAAGTGAAACAATTAGTTTACTTTAATTCATAATTTTTACGTAATTCATCAATTTCCCTAATGATTACATGAAAAGTTTTAATATTGTGATGAATACATTGCGTGTAAAATGAACATGATGCAAAATATAGAGAAGCGTAATTTACAGAACTTACAGTTTTTAAAATTCTAGTAGTAAAGTAATAAAAAATGTCACGCCTCCTCGTAAATGATTATGCAGATATCTTCAGATTGATCCGTTTACATTTTCGACTTTTAAAAAATAACCGTCAAAAAAGTATTTAATGCTTGAGCCCCTACTATTGATTGGTTAAAAGTTTCTAAAATGGCAACACTGAGATCTGTTATCTCCGTATTTATAAGATATCAAGAATACAAACCTATTTTAAAGGAATCAATATGTCCCTATGGTCTTTTTTATTTTTGATTGAAAGATACTTATGAAACCATGTATGAAAAATAGGTAGAATAAATACGCAAGAAAAACAAATCCATATTTTCAACACATCAAATAATTTTTTTAATTGTTGTTGGTTTAGTGATATTGAAATTAATAGATTTTAATTCATACGAGTATGTCTACATATTTGTATGCCTAATTAAATAAAAATGAATCTATGACACATCTCTTATTTCAACTAGTTTCATTTACGAATCATAAAATTTGTCTAAAGTATTTGCTAATCTAAACACAAAAAAAACCTATTTTGGAATGTTATAAAAGACGTCTTGAAAAGCAGACAGCTTATTGTCTATCTATTATTTGACCTTTTAAAACATTTATATTGCTTTTATTATGGTGTGGTTCATGTCATACTAAAATACACCTCCGTCAATGCTAACTCCTTTATGTTGTATACTTGGTTAGGTAAGAAATTATAATCAATATTATTAATAGACACGTTTACTGTACCTTAACTATATTCGATTTCATTACACAATTGCACACATTAAGAGTTTATATATTTAACTTGAGTTATGTTGCCGGAGAAATCTATGATTTTAGTTCAGCGAGCCTGACTAAAACCATAGATTTCACATGTAGCAAAACTTTTAAACTATAATAATATAATACAAACTCGCATCAGGTTGATATCTAAAATGTGTGAAAAAATCATTGCTCTAATGTTAAATTCCAGGGAGAAATTTGAGGAATACGTTTGTATGGGAAGTGGCCGCGAGTCACGTGGGGGGGGTATGCTCTTAATACTTATTTTTATTTGTAGGTACGGCGATGGTCGATATTATGCAGTCTACTTGATTTTGTAGTCTGAAAAAAAATTAATATAGACTCATTCCAAAGCTTAAGAGGGTCTTCTTAATTTTTACATTGGCTTACCGTTAAATTTGAACTAAATATTGTAACAGCGGTGTAAAAAAATTACATTATAATTATTTCAAAACACAAAGAAATAATATATGAAAAACAAGTAGGTACCTTATTAAAATTTTACTATGCTGTTTTAAAATATTTGCACATAATTAAACACGATTTTCAAGAAAAGTGTCTTGCATTCGAAACTAGGGATCAATTTGTGGGGGATTAGTGATTCAGTTTGCTGGTCATTGGACTACCCTATGTAAAAATGATAATAAATACTTAACCACATGTTCACTCTTCCTTGGAAATAAAAAGCAATGAAATCATAAAAGAAAAACAAAAATAAAATAATCATATTTATTGATAAAAAACATAAATATAAAAATGTGTAAACTATAAAATAATACATTTAAATAAATTGTAATCTCAAACATACAAAATAATAATAAATATGATGATTATTATACTATAAAGTAATGGATCATTATGTCTATACTATTCAATCACTGTGAGATAACTTTGTTCTAGCATGGGATGAATTATAGATTATGGTATATATCACTAACGATTATGCGTATTTACGATCAATAAATGGCAAAATAATAATTACACGTTACATTTACAAAATATTTCATACAGTCAAGTTAATCGATCCTGGCTACAACACCATCATTTGTTATTTCTAGAACTTTATACAATACACGTTCACGGTGTTAGAATGCAATAATTGTTTTATCTTCAAATAAATTAATATCTTGCACCTTAAAATTTTCTGAACGCAGAAAAATACAAAACTATTGGTACAACCTGTTTGTAAATCAGATAATTTTAGAGAATTAAGTTTTATCAGTTCATCTTTTTTTATATATTAAATCTTTTATCCGACTTCCTGAAAAATATTTCTTGCAGACTTTTTCCGCTGTATTTTTTTACCGACTACACTTTTTTCTTGTTTATAAAATTAATTTGTTTAAAAATCGTACAAGATTATTTTAATGTATTTTAATTTCTACGCACGAAATTTTGGCCAATTCTTTTCTGGTTAAATTGTAATGGGTAACTTTGTTTAAATGTAAAAGCCCTATGGGCGTTTAAACTGAATAATAAAAATAAAAATCAAATTAAATTAATCATAGAAATTTTAAGATTTTACCAAACGTAAAATTTAAATTGCCGTATCTCGCTTAATAATTATCCGATTGGCAAACGGATTGCACCGTGGCTTGGTGATTCTTTGCTTTATTTTTCTGCATTGGCAGAAAATTTGGAGATAAAATTCACAAAAAATATTATAGATAGAATTTTGCATCCTTACACCGAAACTTGTTGTCGACAACCAGCATCACATGCTGAACCAACTAAATAATGTGTATTAAATAAAATGCATTTAAGATAATATTCCAGTAATAGCAAAAACCGACAACTGTATGTCGCAAGCTTTGTAGCTGCAAGACAGATTGGAATTCAGTACTTCACCAACATATAAATTCTAAATATTGTTCTCTCAATAATTATTGTTTTAACTAAGCATGCGAAGCAACGCACCAATTCATTGTATAATTGTACTAAATGACTCGTTTATAGCTATTTTATTGTTTTATCTTATATGTAAAAGGTTTTTTCTTGTTCTTTTAATAACACAATTTTTTTATCATGTGCTAACTGTGCGAGCTTGAAACGGGTAAGAAGCTAGGTTTAACAGTGCAAAGGTTCCGGTTCAATTCCGGTGGGATTACTACTGTTAAAATATGATTTGTTTTAAGCCTCGGTGTTTTGCGATGCTATAGTAAATTAAGTTGATTTTTGCAGTATACTGTGATGTATTATCATATCTTGCATCGTGCATAATTACAATAATTTTATCTACAAGGCGCTGCATAACTCATGTAAATATCTTAACCTAAAATATTTGGTAACTCGATATTCATATACAGTAAAATGTAAATTCATTGTGATTATTTCATTTAAGGCCGTAATTAGGCCTTTATTGTGATGTAAGAAACTTTAAGCAACATAAATGCTAAAAGATTTGTATCTATTCGTTTAGGACATTGAATCAGAGAGGTAACAAAAATACATTATAAATAAAACATTGTAAATATTGGTAGTATACACATTTTTTGCGTAATTCATAATCAATTTTATACACCTAAAATCATGCAACAAATAATTTAATACAAAAGAAATAACAGTGAGAAAACACTCAAGTGTTCTATAGTGTTCAATAGTGCTATAATGCTCACATTACGTTTTTTAAGATAGAACACTTGAATCGCCCATTTCCAAAGTTTGTCTCGTCAAATTTTTATGAGAATTGCCTGAACATGCAAAGTTCTGGCTTACTTAAATATGCATTTAAGTCTTCTACACAAAAATCTAACACAAGCAGTATAAAGACTGAATATGTAGATAAAAAAAATTAATAGGTCAACGTGCGTTTTTGTAAATATCCCAAAATAAAAGCATAATGGACAAGATTAACTTCAAGAAATGGACAAAATATTTCTGACAATCTCACTGTGACACGATAAGCACCTTCATAGATTTAAATTAGGCCGGGCGCAGAGAATCTCCCATTCCAAAAGTCAATAACTTATTAAATACACGTCGTTATATACACGAAACAATAATCTTTGAACGTAATCTCTTGTCTGAAGATGCGTCGGTCCACGCAATACTGGTCTGGTGGTGATATGTACAGTGCGAGGAGTGGTCAGGCCCGGACCGGAGTTGGCCTCCGGTGTGGGAATTTTTGGCATCGGGGTTGAGAGATATGCTTGATGAACTTTCTAATGTTTCATACTGATTTTAAGTAACCTGAAATGTGAAGAAAGCATTGCTTATTTCTATATTAACAAACGAGCCATAGCATTCTAAAGTTTTGTGTAAATAATGAAGAAATTACATTTTTAGTCGCCTCTTTGGAAGTTTTTTCATGGAGTTTCAAATTTAACGTAGTAGAAATACATTATTAAATAAAATGAGACAATACAAACACACTACTGGTTGACATCTAATGTGCACTTTATTTCATTCATTATACCATATCCGCTCCCTATGTGGAGCATATGGAATCCACAAACTGCCTCCAGGCCAAGCGATCGGCCGCCAGCTCCCGTGCATCCTCCCAAGTCAAGTCCACGTCCTGCAGCTCTGACGCAAACTGCCGACGAATTGTCAACAGTGGACGACCAGGACGCCGAGAACCTGATGCCTTTATAAGGGACCAAAAATTGCACAGTTTCTTGTTCAGAAAACTGTCTGTCAAAAGACACGCTAAATGCGTAGATTTTTTAAGTGCTATCCTAAATTATTATCGTAAATTGTTAATATAGTTAATAATGTAAACACATTATTTGTTAGGTCAGTCAAACGTCACACCGAACATTCAATCTTCAATACAGTTTTTGCTTTATACTGGACAGTTTGCAAACTGCAACAGAAACTGTACAGTTTTATATCCCGTATAAAGTGAAATTCTTGAATGAAATTAGTAGTGTTAAATTCCTGGGAGAAAATTGGGAGCTATTCTTGTAGGAATACGTGACCGCCATCCCTCTCAAGAGGGATGGAAAGTGACTGACCCCGCTTCTTGTGGCCGGGGTTACAGGGCGGCGGGTGCTATGCGGCCGCGGTCTTCCTGCCCCCGCGCGGCTTGATGGCCTCGGAGATCTGCCACATGGCCTCCTCGTTCAGCACGTCGTCAAACCCGTTGAACATGGCCATGATGCGCTCATTCTTCTTGAACGTGTATTGACTGTGGACAGACAAATATAAGTGTTATTAACCTTCTTTTCTTCCGCTTTTTCCAGTTTAAACTGAATCAATTAAACTTCGCGGATTAGCTTTGAAATATCGGTAGAGTTGTGCTGGACTGAAAAAAGACTCAATAGTCGTTAAAACAGTCTAGGGAAAGGGTGGGGGCTTTTGTTGTGAGACATTAGATAATGTTGTCGCCATTTAGGTAAAAGTCACTCTAGAAACACCGTTTTGAAATAGTGTCTGTGATTTTATTGTGCGTAAATGAGTGGTCTAATCACCATTTAAACTGTTTTTCTTTAATCTATATTTATAATTACATTACTAAATAAATAATGAAAGTGACGTTTGCCTATTACACTTCATAGCTTTTGAAAAGAGGTAATTCAAATCAAAATTTTCTTAGACGGCGGGCGGTAGTAATGGGACTGCTTTAGTAATTAAGAGAACAGAAGTATTTAAATTAAAGAGTAAGAAACGGAAACCAAAATCCTCAAGAGTTACCTAGTTGTAGCATTGAGGTGGCAATATGGTCTTTAGACACGACTTTTCTATCCAAAATACAGACACTTTTGATTTTTAAATTGCATTAGCATCCCTCAGAGAATGAGAGATTGTAAATCCACTTTATCAGGTAAAAATACTTACGCTTTACTGAAGCGCTTCATGTTCTCCAGTATGTGGTACTGCTGCCATCTCTTGGAGAAGTTCACACTCCCGTCGGGAAGCAAGTCCGTGTTACCGATATGGACAAACGTGAGGTCTTGGAGGACCAAACCACTGGAAAAATACAATACATGTCAGAAACAGGAAAAATACAATACTGGTCTAATTAGTAACTCACATGATGTAAGGTATACAGCGGGGCTGCGTCTCGGGCCTGGCGGTAGGCTCAGTAGTACTCCTTGAGCCCGTCTGTGATGTGCTTCTGCCACTCAAGGCGGCGGATGGGCGCCAAGTATTACTATAACTCACATGTAAGGTATGCAGGGGGGCTGCGTCTCGGCCAGGGCCTGGCGGTAGGCACGGAAGCTGGAGCTGGAGTCGATGAGCGCGCAGTACTCCTTGAGCCCGTCCGTGATGTGCTTCTGCCACTCGAGGCGGCGGATGGGCGCCGAGTCCAGCGCCGACAGCAGCGCCAGATACGAGTTGAAGTTGTTCATCTTGCGGAGGTGCTTCATCACCTTGATGAACTTGCTCACATACTTCTCCCGCTCCTTGGCCTCTTCTTGTTCCAGGATTCTCGACCGCGCCCTGATAAAAACCAGAAATACAGTTTGGTTACACAAGGTGGTTTTGAGGTGGTTTTGAGGTGATGAAAACCAGTAATACAGTTTGGTTATACAAGGTGGTTTTGAGGTGGTTTTGAGGTGATGAAAACCAGTAATACAGTTTGGTTATACAAGGTGGTTTTGAGGTGATAAAAACCAGTAATACAGTTTGGTTATACAAGGTGGTTTTGAGGTGATGAAAACCAGTAATACAGTTTGGTTATACAAGGTGGTTTTGAGGTGATAAAAACCAGTAATACAGTTTGGTTATACAAGGTGGTTTTGAGGTGATAAAAACCAGTAATACAGTTTGGTTATACAAGGTGGTTTTGAGGTGCCAAGTAATGAGGTGGGACGGGACGGAGGCTCACCAGTAGCTCATCTTGTTGAAGTGCTCGGTGAAGCGGGTGAGGTTGGGGCTGCGCTCCTCGCACTGGTCGCGCGCCCACAGCAGCGCCTCGGGGGCGGGGATCCGCGTGAACAGCTCGGCGTCCAGCAGCGTCATCTGCTCCGCCACCGCCTCCGCCTTCTGCTCCAGCACCGAGTCCCGGCGCGAGGACAGGGCCACCGGGTACTGGTGCTGGTGTCGCTAGGGTGACAAACAAGCTGTTAGACCATCTAAAGCCCACTTTATACAGGACAGAAAACTGTACAATATGTGTATTTTTAAAGATAGGTGTATGACAGATACATTATTTTTAGATATCATCTCCACCTTGAGCAACGCAGTTGGTCCAGTGAGCCGCAAGCTTCTGTATGCCTTCCTGGTAGGTTTTCAGTTAGTCGTGAAGCCGATGTCTGCATGAACTACCTCTGAAGTAAGTAATCAACCATTCCATATCTCTAATACGATATGAATGAATAGACATAATTACCATCAGTTGCTTGCTCCGGTACTTGTCCAGGATGATGACCCGGAGTACTTTGGCCATGGCCAAGTCTCCTGAGCCGACCAGTCCGTACACAAAGTCCATTATCAGCTGCAGCATCTCCTCGTCCATTTCAGCCATACTGTCAACACAAACAATTCTCTTCAATATGAGTATGTACTATAATAATAAGACAGTTGATGACTAAATTAATCAAAGGAAAATGAAGCATAACGACAGTAATAAAAGAATATTTTAATATTGTATAAAAGGAAGGCATTACCTACCATATCGACGGTCCCTGCGTATACTGTCGAATCTGAAATTGGCGATTTTCGTTTTATTGTTTCAAACTGTCCAATTTACATAATATTTTCAGGTGGTCATTATATTTGATTCAAAAAACACAAAATTAGTACGAAAAAAAACTTTTTTTTTGACCACCTGAAGATATTATGTAATTTGGACAGTTTAAAACAATAAAACGAAAATTGCCATTTTTCAGATTTGACAGTATACGTAGGGACTGTCGATATGATATTGTACGTAATGCCTCACTTCCTAATTGAAACACGTAACATATATAAAAAAATATATAAGATTAGAAAAGAAAAGAAAAGCTATGTCACAGATTGTCTAATGTATAAGGGCATTAAAATGTATGAGGAGATTCCAAGATGAAATAAGAAATGAACAAAATGTAAAGTTATTTAGGGTTAAATGTAAAAAATATTAATGTAGGTATTATATTACAGCTTAATTGAAAAATGTATAATAGTAGGATAAGAAAAGCTAGGAAAAAAAAATTAAGTGTAATGTAATAATATTAGTCTATGTAAAAATTATATAGTACTAAATAAATATAATAATAAAAAATATTTTAAAAAATGTTATTTTCTCAGGAAAATCACAGAAAAATCTCCATGAAGACGGCAAATTATTGGCAGACATCAACAGTCTTCCAATCAACTTGGGTGTTTGGCATTTTGCATTGTATTTTTGTTTTTTTGATTAGTATATTGATCTCTCACGTGAGGTCTCCGACCACCCTGGTGAGCAGCGCCTGCACCTCGCGGGCCTTGGTGGGCTTCCCGTGCCGGGCGAGGAAGGCGTGCCGCCGGTTCAGCTTCTCTATCAGCGCCACCGGGGACACGAACGTCCGGTACGTCGTCAGGAATGCTTCTTGATACGAGAAATCTGAAAATAATACAAGAAATTAAAATGCCTAATGCCATGTTTTACAAGCGCTCGTGTCTGATATTTCAAAAGGAAGCCACGATGATTCAATGAATATCGAAAATGATATCAATAGAGTGATATATATTCGTGTAGCAATTCGGTACTTACTTGTATCCTTATCTGATGAGGAAAAGCATAAAAAAAAGTATGAAACATATTACTTAATTATGATGTGATGAATGCCAATGAGAAATACAATGATATATACATGGTGTAACAAAACTCGATGTACAAGCGGGAAACCAGTGAATCTACGTCATATTTGGAGTCGATTTTGAAGAGCAAAATTTTTTGCTTTGACTCGTAATTTTGTGAGAAAATTGAATAAGAAGAAATTCTTACAAATTATTAATAAAAATATAATCTATTTAGTCAAAGTAATACTATGTATAAGGAAAACAAGAGCATAAACTTAATTTGAACAAGAATTCATACAATTTTACTTAATCTTCAAAAGAAGGAAAAAAATTTTTTTTAAAGTTCAGATTCGAAAGTCATATTACACCATTTGACTCCAAATATGATGTAGATTCACCAGTTTTCGGGTTGTACTACGAGTTTTGTTACTCAATGTATTTTTTTAAAATAACAGTTTGATTGTACCAAATGATAATAGATAAAAACAATCTAAAAGGTGGCAATAGCAAATATATCAACATGTTCCGCGCCCCAAACGTCTACATGAGTAATACGAGAAAAGAATGATTAGAAAAAGTAGTTAAGAGTGTTGAGATTTGATTTCGAATTCATATACCGTTATCAATATTAAAATATAAATTATCTACGATTCAAAAGTCTACGCATATAGAACTACCAGCACTGCAATCACCAACGTATCTTCATCTAGATATACCGCATTTATGACAGCAATTGGTAAATTATCAAAGAGATTTTCATGGTTGACTTCATATTTGTCTCATAACTGCGATATATCTACATCCAGATAAGTTAGAGATCGCAGCGTAGGAAAATATAAGCGAGAAGAGATTGGTTAGAAGTCAGTATTGGTTGATTTTATTATTGTTGATTTCTAATTAAAATGTTATTAGCTAACGATCAGCTACCAGGGCATAATAAATGCGGAGGGGTTAGTTAGAAGCCAGTGTGGGTTGATTTACCTTTGGTGGATTTGATGGCGTGGACTACGAGGGCGTCCGGGTTCCCCCCTCGGATGTCGGGACCCTCCTCCCCGGGCCTCTTGCGTACCAGATAGCTGGATACGTCCATTTCCACCATCAGGTCTAATTCGCCCTGTAAACAGATGAAATTAATATAAGCATACTGCATTTTTTTTTTTTTACAAAAACATGTACAGGATAAAAAAAAATATTAATATTTTTAGATAGTGATTTATATCTTAGGGAAGAAATTTTTTTTTTTAAGATTTTTGTTATGATTATTATGTCCGTAATTAATTTTTTAAATATCATAATCGCGATTTCCCGCCAAAATAGGTCATTTATGGTAGGATACGTCTATTAATATTTTAATCAAGTTTTGATGAAGGTAGCGCCTAAAATAGAAAAAAGTGCATAGCTTCTTCTCTGGTTCCACGCATCAACTATATATTCAGTACGACCCTTTTTGTGCGCTCAGGAGACGGGTGCTTTAAAAGCATCCGTTTGCGGTCAATCCGTTGGTATAAGCTGCGTTATTAAATATTTTTTTTATTGTTCTTTCTGTTCAAAGTATTAAAATCTATGTTTGATTGTTGTCAACTAACAAATTTAATTAGTATATGAGTGCCCGGTCGAGTTCCCTTTAGTAATGCACTATTTTACTGTAGCCTATCTTCGACCAATTACAGTGCTAACTCACCGATACGAGAAGAATGCACGCACTGGCTAACAAGTATACTAACAATATTGTTGTTTTTAAACACAAATCTAGTGCATTTTAGGGAACAGTGTCTGGATGCCATCTCTGGCGGTAATGAATAGCTACCTACTGTGTAATCATTAGAGACTGGAAAATTTCGCGATCGCGATAAAACGAAAAATAACGCGAAATTCGGCATTTTTTTACGCGAATAACGCGAAATTTGGTGTTTTTTTGAAAATAACGAAAAATTCGGCGTTTTTGGAAAATAATCCGAAATTCTGTGTTTTGAAACTATTCAAAGCTTTGAACAGCCATAAAATATTTCGCCGAATATTTTAAGTCGCTAACTTCATGCTCGTTTTGCGTCATTCTATGGAATTTTTTATGTGATGTGAATTCTATGGATGTCACTGATGTCAGATGTCAGATGGATTGACAAACAAATGAAAAGGTATTTGATATGTTTTTTATTTACTTTATTCTGAGCAAAAAAAATATTTTTAATGTTATTTTACCGATTTTTTTTAAACTTAATCGTTTTTGACACATATTTATGAAGTGGTAAAATTACGACATTCAACTTTTTACCTGTAATTTTTATAGTACGCAGTGAATTTGTTTCGTAAACGTCACTTATCTGAACAATTTCCAAAGCCACAACTTTTACAAAACACTATTATAATTCAAGATTAACGCCCGAATGAAAACTGTCACATTTGACAGTAGACTTAAAAAATTTACGAAAATGCAGTTTTCTTTTCTCAGTTTACAATTGTTTTTTTTTTCAGGTGCTGAAGGTTAGCCGTGCACAAAAACATTAATGGAGAAGTATCTCAGTAGTAGTTCGCCATATTATTTTAGAATAGTTTAGTTTAGTTTCTTTGGGAGGGAAAATTAACATAGCAGAGGCACTCAAATCGGTTCGCCGACAAATCCTCAATTTGCTGATGCTTGTTTAGAATCGATTTGGGTGCCTTGTTCTAATGTTGATTCTGAGAGGTTCCTGTCTTCGTACAACACTGTACTAAGTGACGGAAGAAGGAACCTGAAGGAAGAAAATCTTGCCACACTGGCAATTTTCAATTTTGAATCAATTTAGATTCAGAATTTAAAATACTCGTAACATCGCATATACTATTTAAGTTTGGTTTATATAGTTTACTTTAAATATAAAAATAAAACTTTGCCGTGTATGTTAATGTTTGTGAAACTCACCATCAAAGTCTAATTTTAATTTCAAAGTAACAAAAGTAGTTTGAAAGGATTTTATTTTTTAAATTTAAAACATTGCCATAAACGTTAAACATTAAAATCCATTTGAGATGTTTAGGTGAGTTTGAAAGTCATTGGCACACATATATATATATATATCCTGCGTTTTATGTAATATTTGCTTAATTTTTTGTATTGACTTTTAAAAAAATAATTATAAGTTAGTTTATATTCAGTGTTTTTAATGTTGTATTATTGTAAAATAAACATTTTTAATGCAAAAAAACAATGCATTTGACTTTTATTATCAACCCGTGTACTGAAATTGGTTCTAAAAAATAAAAAATAACAATGCCAGTTTTCAAAAATAACACCGCTTTTGGCAAAAAATAACACCGCTTTTCACAAATAATAACACCGCTATTTCCAGTCTCTAGTAATCATTAAAAATGTCTAAAATAAAAAGAATTATGGGCGTATAAACAATAAAATAAATATATTTAAATTTTTTAAAGTTTTCACAGAAAAATTGTGTTAAAACATTCATTACTATTCACACAAAAAAATATGGAATTAAAAAATATAGCACAGTATGAAAGCAGGATTGAAAGCTTCATTATCATTGTCATCATTCCATATCTCCTTCACCCAGTGCCATACCCACATCTTTTACAATATGACCAGTAGTATTTATATTCATATTATTGTACCTCAGTTTCCATACTGGGCTCAGCCTCCCTGCTCCCCGGACTCGAGCTGGCGTTGGTTCTCTGCTCCAAGTCCAGATCTTCAACTGGGAACTTGCCAGGTTTGTTGGGCGACGTTTGCTGCCAGGAGTCATCTTCCACATTCTGCAAAGACACGTTTTACATGAAAAAATAATACTTAAAAACTTTCCAATGAGAATTGTATTTCGTCGTTCTTGCACCAAATATCTTAAATGACTAAATTAATTAAATAAAACACTCTGTTACTTAGACCACTTGAATTTTTTTAACCCTAGAGAGACAACCTTATTTTATGGTACTGAAAAGATAAACTAGCGCCTGAGAGGCGCACAATATTTAAAACCCATTTATTCAATAAATTAAAGTAATTTTATATATTTTTTTAATCTAAATAATTTTCATATTATTAATTAATAAGTAAATAAAACATAAATTTTATTTTTATTTTATTTATTTTAAAAAAAATATGTATGATATTAAAAACCCTTTACAAAAAGCAACAAAAACAAGCAGTCTTCTGTATTAAGGTATGTATATATCAGTTTAGCACAGTTTTGTTACTATGACAATGCATAGCAACAAAACTGTGGTACTTACCGAGCAGAAGCGACCGTCACTCGGCGGAGATGACCAACGACTGAGTTGGTTTGGCAACACAAGCTTGCAAGCGCTTCGGTTAGAAAAAGAGAGCAATATATTTGTTTCGTGGGTGCCTCTGAGGCGCACGTTATCTTTCTAGAGTTAAACACTACTATAGTTTCGGAAAAACAGATCTTTCCATCATCAGGTGTGGTAATAAACTCGAAAGATACTCAGACTTATCATTGTATGAATTCCAGCCTGTTATTGCATGTTATTAGAGATTAGTCTGCGGATCTGGCCAGTAGGACAGTTACCCAGGCCGATCGATCCAAATGATCGTGTCTCACCAGCAGCAGGGTGGTGTCCACGCCTTCGGCGGGGGCGGCGGGTGGAACTGGAACTTGGGGGCCGGGCTGACGGAGTCCCGGGCCGGGGGGCGCGGGCTGGGCACCGGGCTGGGGGGGCGCCAGCGGCGAGGGGGGCAGCGGACTCGCGGGCTTCGCCGGCGACTGGGTGGGGCGTCTAAGGAAACAGACAAGCTATAGTAGAAAGAAATATCAACTAACTAATACAGTGGAACCTCTCATAACGAGCTTAATTCGTTCCAGAATCTTACACGTTAAGCGAAACATTTTTTCCCATAAATAAATGCCTACATTATAGAGTTAAAAAAAATAAGTAAGCATTGTAATTTCATGGATTTACAAAGGACATTTAAGAGATAGATTGGTTTGCGGCGTGAATGACAAAAATTTGCAACAAGACTTATTAACAAAGAGAGAAATTAACTTATGAAAGAGCAGTAGAAATCTGTCAAAGCTTTTGAAAGTGCAAAAAGGGGCTTGAAGACAATACATCTTACAACCTTGAGCAGTGAAGATAATAGCGAGCCCATGGAAATAAACAAAATAAGTGTGAATAAGAAAAAATAATATGCAGATATACGAGTGTAAACATTGTGGAAAGAAAACATAGAGGCGAGTGCCGTTTCAAAGAGGCAATTTGCAGGTTATGTATGAAAAGAGGACACATACAAAGAATTTGTTTTAAAAATAAATATAATAATAATAGTGTAGAGGAAAACTGCGAGGACATGTGTGGCGTGTATCATGCGTGGGGGAGTGCAAAGGTGACTCCATATTATGTAAACACTCGGTATAAACGGAGTTAAGGTGGATATGCAAGTAGATTCAGGAGCTAGCGCATCCATCATAAAGTTACACATATTATCGAGAGTTGTGGCCAAAGGGAGGACCTGAATTGCGGCCCAATAATGCCAAACTCCAAACCTGGACGAAAAGTAGATTAGAGATTATGGGAGAGATGTTGGTAGAAGTACAATATAATGGAAATAAACAGATGTTAAACTCTGTTAGTAGCAAAAGGAAGTGGGCCGAGTCTACTCGGTCGAGCATGGTTTGCAGACTTGGGAATCACAGTTGAAGGAATTCATGAAGATACACAATATGACAACAGACAGACTGCTTCTGGAAGATATAAAAAAGTTGTATAGAGATATGTTTGATGAAGGATTGGGAAAGTATAAGGGACCGAAAGTGTCAATACAATTACTAGAAGGAAAGTCTACACCCATATTCATGAAATGTAGACCCACACCACTGGCGCTAAGAGAAAAAATAAATACTGAAATAGACAAAATGACAGAAGAGACGGAATATTAAAACCAATAACATATTCAGAATGGGCGACGCCCATAGTACCAATTGTTAAACAAGATGGTAGTATAAGATTATGTGGGGATTATAGATGTACTATCAACAAAGCAACTAATTTAGATACATATCCTTTACCCACAATAAATGAAGCATTATCAACAATAGCGGGTGGTAAAATCTTCACAAAATTAGATTTAGATAGAGCGTATCTGCAAGTGGAAGTGGATGATGAGACAGCCAAATTGTTAACGTTAAATACACCTAAAGGGATTATTTACAATGCATTAGGTTACCTTTTGGAGTTAAAACATGTCCGGGCATATTTCAAAGATTAATGTCCACATCACTAGCAAATATAGAGGGCGTAATCAGTGATGTTAGATGATATATTAATATCAGGAAAAGATTGGAATGAACATAATCATAGGTTGGAGAAAGTGTTAAAAATCCTACACCAGAAAGGACTGCACCTTAATAAAAAAAAATGTTTATTTGGAACAAATAGAGTTAAATATCTAGGATATCTAATTGAACAATAGATGACAAGGGAATACACCCAACAGAAGAGAAAGTAAAATGTATACAGGTGGCACCAACAACCTCGTAATACTAAGGAACTTAGAGCATTTTTTAGGTTTATATACATTTTATGAAAGATTTATTCCAGGAAAATCAGAGACATTAGAGCCATTATACAGATTGTTAGACAACAACAAGGAGTGGAAGTGGACAAAAAAAAGAACAGAATGCATTTGAAGAACCAAGAGAAAATTAACAGGAGAGTGCACCTTGGTTCATTATGATAGTAATAAGCCTTTGGTATTGTGCTGTGATGCGAGTGAATATGGTGTTGGAGCTATTTTGTCACATGTGATGTCAGATGGAAATGAAAAGCCGATAATGATGGCATCTAGAACGATGCACAAACATGAACGACGATATGCTCAAATAGATAAAGAGGCATTGGCGATAATGTTTGGGTACAGAAGTTTCAGCAATTTCTATATGGAAGAGATTTCAAAATAAAAACGGATCATAAGCCTTTGTTAGGTATTTTCAATGCAGAAAAACGAATGCCAGAAGTATTATCACCTAGAATGTTGAGATGGGTTTTTGACTCTAAATAATTATAGCTATTGTATTGAGCATCGACCGGGAAATAAGATTGGCAATGCGGATGCTTTAAGCAGATGGCCGGTAGAAAACAGGAAATAAAAGAACCAGGAGATCCAGCGGAAGTCTTACTTTTGGAAGATACTCCATCAACATTCCCATACGATTGTAGAGATATTGCGGAAGCCACTCGTAAGGATAAAGTGCTATCAAAAGTATATTATAAAAACGTTTTAAAAGGCTGGCCAGAAAACATTGAACAGGAAGCCAAAAGTGTATCATCAAAAAAAGGGATGGATTATCTATTCAAAGAAACTGCTTGTTGTATGGTAGTAGAGTCATCATACCATTTCAACGCAAGGGTTGCCAGAAACTTTAGTATCTGACAACGGTACAGCATTCACATCGGAGGTATTTGGTAGCTTCCTAAAAGAGAACAATATCAGACATGTGAAGACAGCACCTTACCATCCAGCAACGAATGGACAAGCAGAGAGATACGTCCAAATTTGTAAATCAAAGTTAAGAAAAATGAGTCATTTACCATGGTCTGTAAAGTTGCCGCGAATATTATATAATTTGAGAACGACACCAAATACAAGCACAGGGAAAACACCCGCAGAAATGTTAAATAAAAGGCAATTTAGAACAAGATTTGATAAGTTTCATCCACATGCAGATATTACTAAACAGACATTCCAAAAAGAATAATAATCAAAATGTGAAAATACGTGATTTTAATGTACATGAAAAAGTATGGGCCAGACAGTACGGAAAGTCTAATAAATGGAGTAAAGGAGTTATATCAAAAATTATTGGTACATCTAATTATGAAATAAAACTAGATAATGGCGACACACAAAGAAGGCATGTAAATCAATTGAAACATGGAGAAGACGATGAGGAGGTTCAGGAAAATGCCAGAATGGAGAAATTTACACCTCAATATACCAGAGAAGAAGAAGAAGAAGAGGAAGATGATATGGTGGAGATCCCTCCGCAGGAGAGGTGGGCAGATATTATAGGAATTCCAAGCACCTCAGAAGAAGCGAACATGCAAGCAGGGAAGGCATTGAAAAGAATGCGAAGTATTGATGAATCGGAGGTAGCCCAAGGTAGTGACAAACTACCAAGAAATGAGGCGCCGGAAATTAATATGAAATGAAGAACATTTATGTTATGATTTATTGTTTTATTTGTTTATTGTGTTATTAGATTATGGTTAGCTTGTTACTAACTTGAATGGAAAGGTATGTTATGTATTATAGTGTTATGTCAAAGTTTGACGACAATAATAATCAGTCTTGAATAATGACCCAACATGTGAACACAGTGTTTTCTTAAATTCCTTCAAACATTACACGTTCCATGCCGAAACAATACTCAATTTTTTTATTTTACGTTTATTCAAAAAAATTACTCATAAATTGTTAAGGAGTGTGAAAACTTGGAATACAATTTTGATTTGAAAAAAAAACCTAAATAAAAATATGAGTTTATGACAAATAAATAATTACTCTTTTTAACTAGATTGCTGTCTAAAGACAGCGAAATGTCGCTTGTTAAGAGAGCAACTTTTTCACATTTTTTTTGCTCATTATGCGAATTACTTGTTATTTATTTTATTTTTATTATATTCAGATTTCCCAACACGTACACCACACTCCACACACATACAACAACACACATACACATGACATAACATAACCACTGTTTGCTCACTTCGCGTCTTTAGAAATTTGTCTTGTACATTGTGTTGTCCACGTAATTGGTGTTATGTTCTATATATTACCTCAATTTGAAAATTCTTTGTTAATTTGTACCAAACATAGCACTGTGTGTATAACGTTAAAATATTAATAAATAAATCAAATAAATAAATGAGAGGTTCCACTTTGCAAATATATTAAATGTTTTTCTTTCCCAGTTATGCATCGGATGATGTGGCTTAACCCTCATTAAAGAGTTATTGACAGTGTGCTAGAAAGTGTGGAGTATTACCGGGCGGGGTTTGCCCCTCTTGGGCGGCAGCGCGGGCGGGGGTGGCTCCTCCACTAGCGGCAGGCTGGGTGCAGGCGCGGGGGTGGGCTGGCCCTCCGAGGACAGGCGCGCCGTGGAGGACGAGCTCGAGGAGCGCACTGAGTCCTCCCGGGTCAGGCGGGGCGACCGCAGCGGGGATGAGTAGCCACTGGAGAAGATGTTCCAAACAATTACATTTATTTTCATAGATAAGCTGTTTTCTTCCGTCCCTTGTCATGTCCAGATTTAGACAATTGTCTCAATTTCAACTTGTTAGAGGGAAACAAAATGATTAAAATGTATTAGATAGTGGAAGATAGATATAGTTGTCTTACTGTAATACAAATGGAAAGTAAAATTTTGACCGTTCTCTTTGAAATAGCTTGTCTAGTGTTAACTTAACATGTCTCTGGTTCCAAATTAATTAGTTATGTTATGGACATTATGTAGGTACATTGTTTCAAGACAGAAGGAGGCAGAGAATCGACCCCTGTAGAACACCAAATATACTATGAAATAATTTTATATTTCAGGCCAGACCCTAAAGGTTTTCACATTGGAAATACCTCTACTTGTTTCTATCTTTGAATGCTGATATTGTTTTGTTCGAATCCCCAAGGAGTAATTATGAAAAAGTGATTTTGATGGAGGATCATAACAAATAAACGGCAAAATTTCGGCACTGAAGCTGAACTGCGCTTGGTGTACTAACGCAGGGCCTATTAGAAGCGGATAAGGGAAGGAAACGAAAGAAGGAAGATAAATACCTCAGCTGCTGGGTAGAGGAGTTGGTCGACGACACGCTAAACTGGTGCAGCGTGTGGCTCTGCGTCATGTGGCTGTACCCGCCATTGTGGGACAGCGCCGGCTGGCCGTCGGGCGCGGCGGGCGCGAGCGGCGGCAGGCCGGAGCCCGCCAGGCGCTGGAGCTGCGAGGCGGACACGAGGCTAGACGCGTGCACTGAGTGCCGCAGGAAGTCGGTGCTGCTTTGCGGTGAATGGGAGCAGTTTCCGAACACCTCCATGTACGCCATTACTGTGGGAATTTTAAGGACTTCAGTCGCTGTGACTAAGATTCATATGTCTGCCATTTGGTCAAGAAATTATGTGTATATTATGTAAATTGTTACTTTTGTCCATCTATTTATCAAATAATATTTTAATTCCACATAAAAAATATGTTTGATATACTTACTTTGTTATTATGCATTTAATTACTTAGTCAATATTGGCCTTTTATCGATGTAAATCCATACGAAATCAACGATACAAGGTTTGTAAGGTCCGTATATCAAATATTAATTGCCCCACTGTTATTAAAAACAATATTTATATTTCTCCCCGTCAATTTTAAAACAACTCCGTGTTTTTTCTCGAGGGATGGATAAAATCTATTAAAAATTTATCTAGGGTATTTGTAAAAAAAAGGAATTGTGTTTGAAACCAATATGGAGAAAAATAAACAACTTTTTTAATAGTTTAGTAACTATATTTTATATTATGCAAAGTATTTTATTCAAGTTTTTTTATTTTGTTTTTACGCAATGAGTGATAAAACGTTTTTATTCATGTAGTTGTGAAATATTTATACATATGACTTTTATTAAATTTATATATTATGTTTTAAAAAACGAAAATATCATTCGAAAAATTCCCAAAACTCCACAATAACACATAATATACCCAATGTTTTTTGTCTCTCATCAAAATTCTATTATAGGCATTTGGGAGGTATTGTTTCTTTGTCGAAGATGTGCAAATATCATAATATTGTATGGACTAGTATTCCTATTTGAAACAAATATTGGAATTTTTGAGGTTGAAGTTTCAACTCTTGAACTGATTAAAATAAAACTAAGCACAAACAAAAATCTTACGAACATAATGAATTTATTATTTATGAACCACAAGTGAATAACATTTTTTGAAATTGTGACAAAAATGATAAGTGTAAAAGACGAATTCAAGTCACAATATGATACGAAAAACTGACGTTGCTTATCACGTAAGTGAACTGGTTTTTACTATTATTATTGTTCAACTAATAAAGTGCAAGTTACGTACGTTGGCGGATTTAATGCTAGGCAATAATTTGTTTCAATGAACTGACTACTTTGCACCCACCCGCACAAGAACTGAATCTCAGAGATAATTAAGTCAATAAATCATGAAAATTTTAATTGAAAAGACAATAGATCGGGCAAAAGACAATAGATCCACCAATCAATTTTTTTTCAAATTTTTATAAAGGTTGAAAAAATATGTGTCAAAACGTGTGGATTGACACGACATACAATTATTGAGAGTTTTATTATATTTTTGATGACTAAATAGATTTGGTGGGATAGATCTGATAGATCCACTGACACTGTTACATTTCTTACCGATAAGTTACCGTAGTAAATTTTGGATTCTAAACCAAAAGTTAGACTGCAAAAATACTTGATACTTTTTATAATTTATGAATCAAATTCCTGTAAACTATAAAATTCCTGATGATAATATTAGATTTTCAAGGGTAACAAAAAAATCTTGTGTGGTTTTGGAATATACATGGAGTGACAAAACTCGTAATACAACCCGAAAACTGGTGAATCTACATCATATTTGGAGTCAAATGTGTAATACGACTTTTGAATCTGAACTTGAAAAAAAAAAAAAATTCTTATAAAAATTTCACAAATGCTGTTTTTATATATTTTTTCCTTTATGGATAGTATTAATTTGACTTAATAAATTATATTTAATAACAGTTTGCGAAAATTCATCAACAAAAAAAATCAACTTTGTGCTCAATTTTCTCAAAAACTGTGGGTCGAATCAAATAAATTTATTCTGCAAAATCGACTCTAAATATGTTGTAGATTCACTGGTTTCCCATTTGTACATCGAATTTTGTTACATGGTGTATAAAACTTTTTTTTTGTCATTCCCAAGATTTTCCCATTCAATTTTCAGTCTTCGGTTTTCATTGTGGTTATTTTAGGTTAATAAAAACATTTGGAAAATACTATAATTTATCAGTAAAACCCCAAAACACAATGTATTAAAAGTGTACAATGTTATGCATTGGATTTGTTGTGATGCATATTTAAAAAAAAACCTGAAAACATTTGAAAAACCAGGTATTCAAGAGATGTACAGTATTCACGGTTTTATAAAGTGAATTGGTGATGTAGGTATCTCTGATGAATGTTGTGTTAAGCCATGCAAGGTCCCGAGTCAAAGGGGTTTGGGAAGTTTCCATGTACTGAGATACCAGACGTACCGTGACTGTTGCCTTTTCTACAAGGTGCTTCACATTTATAAGGGCATCTAATAGAATCAAGGTGCTTTGTGAATGTATTCAATGATTGATGTTAGATTTTGGATAAAAAAAATGCATTACAATATTTAACGGATAATATTTTACTCTTATAGCCACTAGCTGATATTTGTACTGAAGAATTTGTATGGAATTTACAATTTTAAACCTATTAAAAATTTTAAAAATTAAAAACTGTAAAAATCATTGCAATTTATCTAAACCCGCGCCTTACGATGATATGTATTTACTACAACTCAACTCTTGTAATTGGAATATCGGTAAAAAATATAATATAATTGCGAATCACATAAAAGTATTTCAATTTTTATTATAATTTTATTATAATTTTATTTTATTGTTTTTCTTTTGCTTTATCTTAAAATCACATTATGTATGCCTGTATTATTATGTTAAATTATGTATGTACATGCGTCGCTTTGGTACTGATACTTACATTTGTTTTGTAAAAGCCCCATGGGCGTGATAAATAAATAAATAAATAAATACATAGTAATTAATTTGCAGCGACAGAAATAAACAATTTGTCAAAAAATCATCAATAACGATACTTCAACAAACTAACTAACTAACCATCACACCTTTTCGCCGAAGGGGTAAGCAGAGAGGATAGAACGCCACACCACTCTGTCCTGGCATACTTCTCTTGCTTCCCCTCACATTCATACATCTTCTCATGCACGCACGTGGATTATTCCTTCGACTTCTTACATGCCCACTTTCAAGCACTTGTTTTACTTGATCATGCCATGTCTTTCTCGGCCTTCCTCGACTTCTACATCCAGGCACAGTCGCATCATATATATTTTTTTAGCAGTTCTTTCATCATCCATTCGCTCTACATGACCGAACCATCGTAAAAGACCTTTCTTAATTTTGTCGATAATGCTCTAATTTCAATTAATCAATCTAATCTTCAACAATGGTCAATAAAAATAGCAATATTTGTAAATATATATGTTTTATGATTTTTAAATAACATTTTCAAGGTGTGCAAAATACATATCATCGGAGCGTCCGGAATCTTTTTTTGTATCGAAAGTCTCTGTAAGGAAAGTGTT
Organism: Micrasema minimum; assembly: GCA_022494985.1. Taxonomy (NCBI): domain Eukaryota; kingdom Metazoa; phylum Arthropoda; class Insecta; order Trichoptera; family Brachycentridae; genus Micrasema; species Micrasema minimum. Next base: position 3,403 of record JAGVSP010000404.1, on the reverse strand, counting down.
AAAGGCTACGGATAAGGTGATTTATATAAAGCACGCTTAAATTGAATTAACACAAGCAGCTCGTAAGTTTGAATTTATGAGCTGACTGCATAAGCCAGTATTGGCTGCGATTGAATAACACATACCTAAATAAGATTTGTTTTATTTGGAGCCGAAGAAACATTCTGAGTGAATATTTAAATTAATAATTTTCTCAGGCTATTTCACATTTTTTACAACTAAATTAAAATCTTAACAGGTAAATAATAAAATACGTAGTTAAATATTGTTTAATGTGAATAACCTTAACCACAGAGCATGCCAACAGACCAAACAATCACTGAAGCGTGCAAGCCGTTAGTAACACCAAAAGGCAAAAAGGAAATCTGATAAAACAACGGATAACGAAGAAAAATAAATGTGGAAAGGTACAGAGTAAAAAATGGCGAAAAGAAAAAAAATAGATGACTGACTTTCAATACCTGCTACAAGCGATCATCATTATCATACATACATATTGCAGTTTGAGAATGGAAATTTAGTTTTCATTTATAAAATTGTACGGAAAATGAGTTATACAGGGTGTAACAAAACACGATGTACAAGCGGGAAACCAGTGAATCTACATAATATTTGGAGCCAATTTTGTAGATTTTTAAATTTTTATTTGTCCCTTAGTTTTTGAGAAAATTGAGTAGGAAGTTAATTTTTTTTTTCGATTTTTTTTGCAAATTGTTATCAAATATCATGCATTTACTCAAATTAATACTATCCACAAAGAAAACGAAATTAAAAAAACGTGTTTTAAGAATTTGAGCAATTTTAATTGATCTGCCGTACTTATGGAAACTTTTGTGAGAAGAAAAAAAAAAATTTTTTAAGCTCAGATTAAAAAGTCATAGTCTCCAAATACGATGTAGATTCTCCAGTTTTCGGGTTGTACATCGAGTTTTGTTGCACCCTGTATAACATAACACTATGGCGCTTATATTTTGTTACAATTTTTCAAGTTACAGGTATTCAAAGTGACTAAAATAAAGTGAAGCGAAATGTGTGTAAGCGCTTAAGACAAAATGAAAAAGAAAACAAAAGTGCGAAAACAAAATCAAAGGCAGGCAAGCGAAAGGAAAATAAAAAAGGTTTATTTCTTATAATGAACTCACCCGAATAAGCCACACTTTGGAACACTGGTAGGGGCGCGTTATGCAGAGACGGGGTTTGGCGGGGTTGGGGGATACACAAAACATCTAGGTTAGCTCACAGTGTTACACCGACTTACAATAGTAATCATAGTATTCGAGGTTATGCGGGGCACGACGGGGGATGGGTACGGGGGGTACTGAGCTCGTGATAAACTAATTTTACAAGATCGAATTAAATATTATTGTTGCTTTCATAAATGGGACCTGGACATTGAAACTAATAATACAGATGGTTATTATGCCATGTTGCGGGCTTTGTGTTGCCGACATATTTATTTATTTATTTGTGGATGATTTATTAAGCGCTATTTTTGCGAAAAATCGCCGCAAGAGCGCTGTAAAATAAAGAGAATAGATCACAACACCTTGCAGTTACCAAGCGCATGGGCGATTGGGATCTTTTCTAGCCTCCTACAGTGTAAACAGATTTTAATACATGATATTAAAAATATTTTAAAGTCAATACATACTTAGATTATAATGATGGATTATGTGTAAACGGATCTAACTTTGTAGGGAAATAGATTCTTGTCTTGCAGCTACTGAGCGCATGGACGATAGATTCTACCCCCCTTTACAAAATTTGAATTGTTAAAAATAGTGAAATGTGTATAGATTCAATATGCAAATGAACTTTTCTAACAAGAATTTAAAAATGAATGTTGTGTAGATGTAGAGACATATAGAACTGCAATGTATGTAGCCGTCCATCAACCCAGAGGATCTGTATTCTGTATTCTGATCTACAAACTTTGAAACTAATAATTTTTACATTATTCATCTGTGAATGAATCGATGATTTAAAATGCTTAACATTTTGATGTTTATAATCAACAAATCAAGAGAAAGAAATAAAATCAAAGTTGAAATGTGTCTTCATCAAAATAATAATTCACTTCATCTTTGAAGATAAATACTTTTATAAAGATGTAGATATAATTATGACCAGAACACAGGACTTAAACATGGTCTATTGATTGCCGCTCAGACAGTATATGTAGGTACTTCTTTTTTAATAATTTTCCAAAGTAATTCAATATTATACCCAATTTTAAGGGCATAATTTTTTTTTATATAAATTCTCTGAAAATGTTGTACATTAATAAATTAACTGAAATCTGAAGTGTTATTGTATTTTTTTTTTAAATGTTTTTAAAACATACCAGCTTCAATGATGCACATTTGAATTGATAAATTGAACAAGAAAGCCCATTACAAAAGATTGAATAATATAAAAACTGACTTCTGCCGCAGTCCAATCTTGTTCAGATGTGCAATAAACTTTAGTTCATATTTGCATTTTGATAAAGCTAGAATTAAATTCACGGCCGCACAGATAAAAGCAATTTCTGCTAGAGTCAAGATGTGTTTGTTTAGTTGGCTGAAGTATAAAAAAATCACTGTCGATTTTATCGACTTTTAAAAAATATAGACATTTTCAAATTACTTGTGTAAAATTGTAAAATTTTGATTTTGACAAAAGCGGTGCTCGGTAAATTAGTACTAATTAAATTGCCTACCTTTTCCTCCTTAGCATCAAAGCATCAGTGATTTTATTCACATTTAAAATATTTATATTTACACAATATTCGGGTTTAAAGATACATTTGAAAGAATATGTATGGAACTTACACATGCTTACTAGAATATAATTGATTACGAGCTCAGTACCTAATCACATGTAATGATAATGACACCAATAAACCATTAATAATGAATATGGGTTATATTACTATTTAATATTTCAAGAATATTGCTTAGAAAATGCTTAAGTTACAAATGCCATTAGCTCTGAACGCCATATTTTAGCCAGAACTTATTAGAAAAATAAGTTAAGGCATTGTCTAAGCAGGAATGATTTACCTTCACCAATATTAAAACGGGTTAATTTTTAGATACCACATATTATTTTCTAGTACTGCAAATTCCTCACCCTTATAATATCCAAAAGATTGCATTTTTAACTGAATGTAAATATAATATATCTTCGAAACCGTTGCAAAAATGTTATAATCGAAACTATATGAAAAAACAATACTGATATAAGAACATACACTTCCCGGTAAACTGAGAGATGTTGAAGCTTTTAAGCTAATAGCCCTTGTATCATATTGTAAATCTGCCAAAATAAGAAGACTTGTGAGAAATCTATTTGTAGTGAGCTATTTTCAAATGTTTTTAATATTTCCATCACCTCCAATTATCGTATTTTTAACTCGACG